>CAUYTI010141928.1:0-21030 GCA_963575145.1 Galago senegalensis | reverse complement strand
AGCAACCTCCAACTCCTGGGCTCAAGCAAGTCTCTTGCCTCCGCCTCCCAAGTAGCTGGGACCACAGGCGCCCATCACAACGCCCGGCTATTTTTTGGTTGCAGCCGTCATTGTTGTTTGGCGGGTCCGGGCTGGGGATTCAAACCCGCCACCTTAGGTGTACATGGCTGGCGCCTTAGCCGGTTGTGCTATAGGTGCTGAGCCTACCTATGTAGCTTTGAGAAAGTTCCTTAACTCCTCTGAAATCAGTTCCTCAGGTACAAAATATGCAAAATTTTTATGTTTTTGTAGGAATTGAACTTAAATGATTGAATAAAAATTTGAAGTAATCAAAAGAGTCATTGATCAAAAAACAATAGACCTCTTCCTCTCATAAGTTCATTTATTTGTTCTATACATATTTATCAAGCAACTATTATGTGCTATGTACTATACTAGGAGTTAGTACTATAAAAGCAAAATAAAAATCATTTATTTAGGAACTCAGTGTAAGAGAAATTGGTAAGCAGGAAAATTAGGGTATTCTAGGACATGCTCTGTGATGGATGGAGGAGGGGGTGCCAGGGGCATATTGGAGGCTTAGCTAAGCCAGTACAGGAAGGAGTCAGCAGAGAAGAAAGGAGGGAAGGTCATCACGGTGAGGGAAGCAGCCTGTACTCAGTCAGAAGAGGACAAAGGCCTGTCCTGTTAGAGAAGACTACGCATTTCCACAGGGCTAGAGTATGTAGGATTGGTGAGACAGGCAGGGAATCATGCAAGAAGGAGCTTAAAATCCTGCTGTGGACTTTGAATTTTATCCTAAAGAAAAAAACATGGATAAATTCTAAACTTGAAAAATCATTGATTTCATATGCATTTTTAGAAAGATGAGAGAGACATGAACGGAACCTTCTCTGAGGAAGACAGATGAATGGCCAACAAATGTGAAAAAATGTTCATCGTCTCCAATGATCAGATAAATGCAAATTAAAACCACCCTGAGATATCACTTAACTCCAGTAAGATTATCCCACATCACAAAATCCCCCAAGTTGTAGATGCCGGCACAGATGTGGAGAGAGCGGAACACATTTACCCTGCTGGTAGGACTGCAATCTAATACAGCCTCTATGGAAAGAAGTATGAGGAACCCTCAAGGAACTCATATTAGATCCCCCATTTGATCCTGCAATCCCACTACTAGGCATCTACCCAGAAGAACAATACTTATTTTATCATAAGGACATTTGCACTAGATTGTTTATCCTAGCTCAGTTTACAATCACCAAGATGTGGAAACAATCTTAATGCCCATCAGCTCAGGAATGGATTAACAAATGTGCTATATACATACCATGGACTACTATTCAGCTATAAAAAATGGTGACTTCACACCTGTTGTATTAGCCTAGATGGAATTGAAACACATTCTTCTTAGTAAAGTATCACGAGAATGGAAAATCAATTATCCAATGTATCCAGTACTAATTTCAAGCCAGTAGACACTCTAATTCACACCTACATAGGAGAAAATCTCGTTTCAATTCAAGTTCAGGGGAGAGGGGAGGAGGAGTTTGGGTGCGCTCACTGAATGGGCACAAGGTTACGGTGTATGACACACCTTTTGGGTACAGGTCATAACTACAAGAGGAACTTTACCTAAAAAATTCACATTTTTGTGCCCTCACATTAACCTGAAATAAAACATAAACAAACAAATAAACAAAAACCTGAATTACTATCTCTTTATAAAAAAAAAAGAAAGTAATGGAGTAAAAGCGTAGGTAAAGGCTATGTTGGTTAAGAAGCTGTTATAGTCTAGGTCGGAAATGATGAGGGTGTGAAGTAAGGCACTAATGTTGAGGATCCGCCAAGGAAAGAAGATTCAGAAAAGAGAAATGTATTGGTGGAACAAAGGAGAAGAATGGATGAAGGGTAATTCTCATAATAATGGCATGAGGTGTAATGGTGTAATCAGACTACTGTAAGCCAGTGTGGTTAAATCCTCCAATCCCATAATAAATTCTCCTTTTTTTGAGTTCTGGTGCATCTTCTGTTTTAATTCTAATCACTTGACGTATTCCTAAAGGCATACTCGAATCAGCCTGAATAGCTGATTGTTCTGGGCAGTTATAGTTCTTACTGTGAACTGATCTTTGTTCTAGTTTAATAAAGCACCCTTGTGACCTGGTCTAATGAGGCTCTGCCTTTGGGAAGTTTAATCATTCCTAGTATCAGATCTTGCACCATAAACATTCGCACAGGAACTGGGGAGAATTCACCTAAGTACACTCTTTTAGCATGTATAATGTGCCCTTTTATTTGCCCAAATTTTTGAGGAAAAAATAAGGATGTGTGTTATGTGTAGGTAGTACAGCTCAGGAGGCAGGGAGCCCAGAGCCCGGCAGGCCTCCTGGGGCACTGTGCCCTCCTGCCCGGGCCTGCCAGGCACACGGGGTTCTAGTCCTGGAGGATCTGACAGGTATCTCACCATTATTATTCACCTAGTGAGGCTTTGTAACATCAAAGGAAAACTTGCTAAAAATTATACTGTTAAATATGGTGAGGAAGACATTGTTTAGGACCATCAAGACACAGAGAGGGACAAGGGAGTCTTGCAGCTGGGGAGGAGATTGGGCTCAACTCCGAACACAGCACAGGAAAGTGGACGATTATAGCCAAGGAGAAGGGTGGGGATCAGTGGATGGAACCTAACCGAGAGTAAACCCTGGGGTAAGGAGGATTCAGGCGAAACCAACCTATCGAATTCTTGCTAAAGACAGGCCAGGTGATCAGACATCCCCTGGGGGATGATGGGCGGTGAGGAATGCAGTCAGATGCTGATGTGATGGGGTTTCAAGGTTGGGGCATTCTTGTTAAACAGATTCTGTTTGATAAATAAACAGAGTGTTTTTCCTGCTTCCACACACCGCTCAACACAAGATGTGTACAGGTTTTTAACCTGCACACCAGGGAATTCTCCAGTGGTGTCTTCTAATCCAATTCAATTCTGCCTCTCTCTACTTGGAGTTAGTTAAAACCAGATCCCACAGGTTAAGGGCTCAGTCCCACAAGACCGCTCCCCACTTCAGATGCAGATAACAAGTAGTAGATTTTCACTGATGCTTCTTGAATGACCAGCTACAGATCAAGGTTCCCACGACCTCTTCCTCAGGTTTGATTAATTTAGAGTGGTTCCCAGAACTCGTTTATTGATGTACAGGGTATGGATGAACAGTCAGATGGAAGAGATGCACTGGGCAAGGCATGTGGGCAGGGGTGTGGAGCTCCTGTGCCCTGGCTGGGTGCACCACCCTCCAGACACCACCAGGTGGTCAGCTATCCAGAAACTCCTTGAACCTGTTCCTTTTTGTTTTTTATGGAGGCTTCATTACATAGCCATGATCAATTATTGGCCTTTGGTAATCAACTCAACCTTCAGCCTCTCTCCCCTCCCCTCTAAGGTCTGTGGATAAGGCTGAAAGTTCTAATTCTCCAATCACATGGTTGGTTCTGCTGGCAGCCAGCCCCCTTCATGAGGCTCTCCAGGAGCCCACCCAGAGTCACCTAATGAGAACGAAGGATGCTCCTATCACCCAGAAAATTCCAGGGACTTTGAAGTTCAGGAAATTACAAAGGCCTTAGGAGCTCTGTGGTAGGAACTGGGGCCAAGAATCAAATATTAGAACAAACGAATCTCCAGTGTCCTAATCTATTAAGAGTTTTAAAAGCTCTAATGGGAATTGAGAAGGGGTGGACAGAGACATACATACATACATGTGTGTACACACACACACACACACACACACACGTTGTATATATTATTACTGCATAACACCACACTGACTTAGCAGGGTGGTTCTTTGCTAAAACTGGATTTTACAAGGAAGTGCACAGATGGGCCTAGGAGAAGGTTCAGAAACCAGACTAACTTTTGGTCAAGCAAAGAATCTTTGTCAGTAAAAATTTCAACAATTATGAATTCTGTCTTAGACATGCTAAGTTTGATTTGCAGAGACAGCAAAGTGAAAGGTGTACTAGGCTGCTAGAGAAAGGGTGTGCTAATTAAGGGAAGCAACTCTAGCAGCTGTACCAAACAATCCTCTAAAATCTCAACGTCTCAATTTAGTAAAAGTTTATTCTTGCTCATGTAAAGAGCGAGGCAGATGATCTTGTTTGGCGAGTAGCCGTCCTTGTGGTCATTTAGGGACTCTGGTTTCTTCAGTCTCCTGGCGTGGCTATTCACTAGGGACTCCAACATCTCCTTGACCATTTGCCGTAAGAGATGGGGAGAGGATGGCGGCTCACATGGGAGGTGTTTATGTGCCAATCTGGAGGTGGCTCATCTTATCTACACTGTGTTTTATTGGCAGAATTTACTGACACGACCATACAAAACTGTAAGGAAGACGGGGAAATGAGGCCTAGCAGTGCACCCGAGAGGTAGAAGGTGAGTTTGGGTGAACGAATAGTAATATCTGGCACCACAGAAGTTTATGGTTCCAAAACGAGAGTTAAGAATTAAGAGGCATTTCATGATGGTATAATGGGTGATCGAGGCTGTAGAGTAGATAAGAATTTATAAAGAGTAGATAGAGTTAAAAACAAAAGAGAATGGAATCCTGAGGAATATTCAGTTTCCTCATCAGTGAAGAGTTAAGTACTGATGAACAAGCAGGAGTGTAAGAAATAGCAACCAGGGTTTACGCATATTAGAGCACCAGCTACCGGCATCAATGGCTCACTCCGTATGTGGTGCTATGTAATGCTGACAAGGACTTATGATTCCTGGATTTTTCATTAAGAGACAAGATTAGAGAGTTAAGTACCTGCCTAAGCCACATGATTTTTTTTTTTTTGAGACAGCTTACTTTATTGCCTCCAGTAGAGTTCTGTGACACCATGGCTCACAGCAACCTCAAACTCTTGAGCTCATGTGATCCTCTTGCCTCCCCATCCCTAGTAGCTGGGACTACAGGCTCCTGCTAGAATGCCTGTCTGTTTTTTTGAGACAGGGTCTCACTCTTGCTCAGGCTGGTCTCAAACTCCTGAGCTCAAGTGATCCACCCAGAGTGCTGGGATTACAGGCGTGAGCCACTGCACCTGGCCAAGATCTTGAATTTTAGCTGTGTTCCTGTGACTGCAGAGTTTAATTTCTTAATCAGTGAGCCATCTGCAACCCTTCACCTCCACCCCAGGAAGGCTTGGGAACACAAATACCAGAAGAGAAGGTGTTCCAAGAAGAAGGAATGTGAACAAATGTTTGGGAGAGGTTAAGTAAGAACCTCAGGATGCTCACTGGGAGGTCCTTGTCTCACAGCTGTTTTCTAAACAAATGGAATTTGAGCACTGACATATGGCCATCCTATTTCTAGGTGGAAGGGACACAGGGAGCTGGATTTCTGCCCTGAGGTCATTTACAGTGTGAACTAAGAAGGTGGCCTCAGGAGCCAGAGTCTGGGTCTAGTGAAACAACAGAGAGAAGATGGAGAGAGTGCGAATTAGCTTTTGACACTTTTGGTCTCAGCCCTCCTGCTGGGCTCTAGAGGGAGAGGACAAACGAGGGGTTCTTGTGTCTTTAACACACCTTCTGACCTGAGCATTCCTCTCTGGCCCTCCCTATTGAGAACTTCCTGTAGTTAGAAGATCTGATAAACTCAGGCTCAGTAGGATGTTAATAACTGATGAAACTTAATATACTAGTTTCCTGGGGGCATCTGAACTGTAGGAAATGCAGGAAGTCACAGCTTAAATGAATAAATCTCTGTGAATTTTTAGACACCATTGAGCAGATGGAGACAAAATTTTATGAGGGTTAGAGTTGCCTTCTTGTTGACCCTGAAATTATATCATGAAACCAGCTGCTAAGACTCTCGGCTCTTGCTGGAGCCCATATTTAAGAGAGAACACTCAAGACAAGACTGGGATATGAAATGATAAAATCTGTTATCTATGTAGAGGACAGCATAGGGCAAGCCCCGCACCAAAATAGCTCAGAAGTCTGTGTCCTGCGGTTACAGTAAACACCAAGAGCTTCACACACAAACCATAACAGCTTCCGGGGAAAGAGGGAGGAGGAAAAGAGATGCAGCTGTGGCCTTATAAGAAAGGGGAAAATTAAGGGGTCTACAGGCTGTCCATGTTAGAGCCCTCTGGCTGGGAGCATGTTGGTGGGTGTCCATGTTAGAGCCCTCTGGATGGGAGCACATTGGTGGGTTCAGCATGTTCTTGAGCCTGTTATTGACTTCTGGACCCTTAAAATTTATGTAATTAAGGCACCAGGTCTGGGGGTGTGGATGAGGTCTGAGAAATCATGCTATCCCAACACAAGGGATTATTTCACAATCAGGCATAGTTTATTTTATAGAGAACCCTGCTTGGCATCAATGTCATCAATTCAGAAGCTGAACATCAATGTCATCAATCACTGCAGTCTCTCCCTTTGGGAGACAGCATGATATAAAATACCACTCAGGATTCTACACATGGCATCAAAGAGCTGGAGAGCTGGCTGTGCCAACTGCTAGCTATGGAGCTAGGATATGTCACTTACCCTTTATGAGTGTCAGCCTTTCATCTAAAAAGTGGATTTAGAAACAGTAGGGCAAGAAAAAAAAAGAGAGAATGAATTTATGTATTTAAAATGCTTTTATGTGATGGGCATTAGCTATTTTCAAAAACCTATAATGAATGTGGAAACAGATTCAAGAGAATTAGGTAAAGAATCTTCCAGGTGAGTGTCATGGTTCTATAGCCTACAGAGTCGTACTAACCTTCAAGTCGTACTTTCTGAGGGTATGACTTCTATTTGCTGGTCCGGTCTTATCTCCTCTAAGATGCCAAACATACACTGACCCGTTTCTGTTCATTGATTCCTTGTTCTTAGACCTGTGAAGACCACACATACTCTTTTATTTATTTATTTATTTTTTTATTGAATGGTAACTATGTACATTAATGCATTTCTGGGGTACAGTGTGGTGTTTTCACATACCATTTGAAACATTTCATCAAACTGGTTAACTTAGCCTTCATGTCATTTACCTAGTTATTGTGCCAAAACGTTCATATTCTACTCTTAGAACGGTTCACTTGTACCCTTGTAAGATAAACCACAGAAGTGAAAGGCACATATTCTTAAATATGATAGATTAAATTGTCCACTTGCTCAATGCCAGTTCTAAACATGGAACAGAGCTACAGGGATTGGCTTTGTGTGGCTCCAAATTACTGACAAACACCACATTCGTAGACCATCTCAAGGAGAATTACTAGTGTAGTCGATTAAGCCTGGCCATTGTGCTTATTTTCACAATTTTCACACTTGGTAGGTGGCCTTGTCATATGTAGTTCTTTATAGTGTTTTATATGGGGCCTAGTGTGTATTTCTGACACATTCTTGTTCAAAAGCCAGGGAACCAGGACACTGCTTTGCAAGTGGCTGGCCTCAGCTTTGCACCACCTTGACGACAATCCAGGAAGTCATTGTTAGAGCTGTTGGCTCCAGCCCTATGTACCTGCTACAATCTGTATCAATAATGGATGCTTTGTGTACTACTTCTGTTTCTGTTTAACTCATTTCCAAAACAAAGCCCATGTGATTGTGTCTAACTGGTCTACTCCAAGTTACATTCTTAACTAGATGTGCAAGGAATCAGGAAATATGATTTTAGCTTTCTAATGCTGGAGCATAGTACAAGATTGGGACGGATGTTGAGTGGCCCCAAGCCAATCAGTAGGATACACTTCTGGTAAGTACCTGTTCAAGGTAATATTTCAGATGCTACAGAGACTGCAAAGATCAGTAAACCAGATTCTATTAAGAGAATCTGGCTACAGTCTAATAGGGAAGGAAAAATAAATCCAGAATTTTTATATTATATTGCTTTCTCATGAGTGTTGGCCAGATTTCCTTCCTATGTACCCATAAAACATATTTCTACTATGATAGGTTTTAAAACACAGTATTATAGTTACTGGTTATGTTATCTCCGCATTCGGTGGGAAGGCAGGGGCCACATGTGTCTTGCTGACTGTTCAATAGCCAATGTTTAATTCTAGATCAACAAATACTTGTTGAATGACTGGATTAGTGAAAATAAGTAGAAGGGAAAATTGTAAACTCTAAGGATGTAGGTGTTCATTTTCTTCCTGCTAGATCCCAGTCTTGTCTTTAAACTAAATCAGAAGTCTCTAAACAATCCATTGAACACACGGTCCCACACTCTTGTCCCACACGTGGTCTCACAAACACTAGCAGTGTGTTGTGATACTTTCATTTACATGATGCTTTCACACAGGGGAACTCTTCCTAATTCTCACAATAATGAAGAAAAGTATTCCTACTTCCACTTCAAAGATTCCAAAATAGAAACTTAGATTGCATGGAACCAAGCCATCAGGGGAGGCCTCCTGAATCTAAATGCTGACCTTGTGTCTGTCACTCCACTCCCTCCCACAGGGAGAAATAAAGGCCTGCAGGCTGGAGTCTCTCCTGAGTGCTCCCTGGGGCTGTGTGGCCACCAGAGCCCATGAGTTGCTTTTTGGTCCCGTAAGCGCAGTCACCACACACATGAAGCCTGGAGAGGAGCGAGCACCCAGAACTCCGGTAATGCTTCTGTAAAATGACTCGCTATCTACTTTATGCAGAGAGGAAGAGCCGTTGTGTAGGCTTTCCAGCGTAAAATATCCATTACTTTTAAAGAAAACCTGATCTAAATTCCTCTGGCTACCATGGAAGCCCCCTTTCTCATTGTTCATTTCCACCTGACAATACAGAATCACAAACCACTGCCACCAAATCTAATCTTCCTGTGTGCTCCTGAAGATGACAGCCAGTTAGCCAGGGATCCCTCTGGGAATGGTTTTTGAAACAAAAACTTATTTTCTCAGTACCTTTGAGGAGGCCCGACATTTGACCTTCTTGCCTGTTCTGTAATAGACTAACTCGTTTTCAAGGAATTGAGATTAACTCAATTTTTCTCACACCATGAAGGGCTAATAGGAATACACAGCATGGGACTTAGGAAAGGCCAGATAACCTCAGGAAAGGCAGGAGCTGAGGGTGGGTATGGCCGAGGGTGGCTGAAGTCCCCTCTGCAGCGTGGGACACACGGCAGTGTCTGTCCAGGCTCCAGTTTGACGCTGCTCTCCACGTGGCTCTGCTTCTGCAAAGTTTTAGACTGTGCTTTGATCTTTACCTTTGTACATTTTGATTTGAATCTCCATGAGAAGCAATGTGAGTTTGTTTAAATCAGGCTGTATCCCAGGTTTGGGTCAGACACTCAACTTCACCCTCTCACTCCCCCGTCCCGCTGTGTGGTGGCATCACCTGATGCGGAGGCTGTGGACAGTCACTTCTGTGAGAAGGGGCTGCAGGCGTGACGGGCACCATGCTTAGAACCTGCCACTCATGTGAAAGAGCATGCCCACCTGTTCTACCTCTGGAGACAACATGAGTCCGTTTGTCCCTGCTGAGCTGCTCCAGGTCGGGTCACCAACACCTCCTGCTTGGCTATACCAATAGCTTTTTTGTATTTCTCTACCTACCATGACGTCCTCATCAATCCCCTTTCCATCCCATAGCCAGATAGAGCACATATGTTAATCTCATTTCTTCCCTGCTGAAAAGTTGCAATGGCTTAAGATAAATCGCGCACTCTCTACCATGACGTGTGAGACCCACGCCGCCCCTCCCTAACCCTCCAACCTCCTCTCTGAGCCCATCTTCCCCTCTAGGCTTTGCTCATCCTCCTTTGTGCCTGTGGACCTGCTCCTCGCCTGCTACCTTGGCTTGGAAAGCGTGTCCCTACCTCTTCCCTGGACGGCATTCCTTGTCATTAGGTCCCAGTAGATGCTTTCCTGGCCTTCCAATCTGGATTAGGAGTCTTTCTAAAGTGTAGTTTTTTCTTAGTATGGTGGTGAAAATCTATTCGGTTATGATACCAGGAATGAATCCCAACGTCAACTATGGACTTAGCATGATAGGATGTGCCAGCGTGGGTTCATCAATTTTCACAAATACACCACCAAAACAGTCCTACTGCAATAAACTGAAACCAAGTTGCTGGGATTTCAGCGAGGGTATGAGTCTTGGAAAAACACAGCTAAATAGTAACCAGTTTTTGCCATGTGACCCACTTCTTAGAGAAGTTTACAGCTTAGTAAACCAGTGCAGTGGCTCACATCTATTATCTGAGCACTCTGGGAGGCCAACGCGGGCGGTTTGCCTGAGCTCACAGGTTCGAGACCAGCCTGAGCCAGAGTGAGACCTTGTCTCTAAAAACAGCAAGGCATTGTGGTGGGCCCCAGTAGTCCCAGCTACTAGGGAGGCTAAGGCAAGAGAATCGCTTGAGCCCAAGAGTTGGAGGTTGCTGTGAGCTATGAGGCCACAGCACCCTACCCAGGCTGACAGAGTGTCTGTCTCAAAAACAAACAAACAAACCCCCACAAAAACAAGGATCACATAGCCTTTTGTCACAAAATCATAAAACTTCCCTTAATCTCTTCTATAGATAACCTCTTCAATGCTAAGCCTAAGGCTGTTGTCTAAGGTATTTTCCAGACCCTGCAGTCCAGTGGAACCACTGATGCCACCGGGTCCTGTGAACCCTGCAGAGGGACTGACGTGGTGCAAGAAAGCAGCTTCCACGCCCCTGCATTTCACTCCCAGCCTCGCCGTCCAGCGGTGTGGGCCTCATCTCACCTGCTCACCTCCGTCTCCCTGGCCTCTGCTCTGGCTTCCCTGGTGACACACTCTCCTCCCTGTGCCATTTCCTTCTCCTCATTACTCTCCGGTTAGCTGCCACTTAGCTTTCAGATTTCAGCCCTTGATTCTTCATTAGGAAATGTTTCCTGACCCCATCCTCAGACTGGATAACATTCTCTTATTATATGTGAGCATCCTCTATAGTTCTCTGAGACACCAACTGCAGTTCTATTTTAATTTTGCCATTATGTCTGTAGATGCTTATTGTTACAGTCCCAGTACTAGCATACTCTCTAATAAAACAGAAAAAGGGATTCATTCATCAAATTTTAGAGCAAGGCTGGTAGCTGAACTTGCCATGATGACAGTGAGTATGGTGGTGAGAACATGCAAGGTCTTCAGAAGTCAACCACTAAGCGTTGTAATAAGGAGGACTAGCAGTGGGTTTTGACACAGGGAGCTGAATCTCTGCTAAACTAGTTCTGTGGCTTTGAGCACATTTTCTCACTTGTTTGAATTACAACTTGCACAGTGGTAAAATGGGGATAATACTCTCGTCCCTTTCTGAAAATTAAAGAGGATGAAACAGGTCAATATCCCTGCATGCAGCCATCTGAGGCATGACTGTTATAACGGCAGACCTGGGCACCCTTTAGGGTGAAGGACCAGCAAGTGGATCCGAGCATCACTCTGCCCATGTGGAGAGCACAGCAACTTCATCCTGGATGTTAATTCACCATGCTGCTTCTGATTCAACCCTGTTGCTCTAGATTTCTACTTTGTCTGCTGTTAACCTGCCTGTAGGTCAAAACAAACTTGACCATCAATTCTGCCCTTAGCATATTCATTTAGCATTTTTTGCCTTTCTCTGAGGGATCAACTTCTATTGATCTACACATTTTTGCCTACGGTATATAAGCGCTGGGTCTGGGGGTAATGTCATGGAGATCTAACCATGGTCACCTGGGATGTGGCTTTAGTTCCAAAAGTCCCTAGTAAATGTTTTCATCTTAGAAACCGAACCTGTCAGCCTCTTTCTTCAGCCAGTCAGCTTCTCCAGAGTTGGGGCAGGTTCCATAGACCTGCTCACCACAGAATGTCTCAACAGCCAAAGTTTACCCCAGAAGAAGGCAGTTAACTAAGAAAATGTTTGAAATTGTGGTTTTTTAAAAATTTTGTTTCCAACAGGAATCATTTCCGATCACATCAGAGCTACTCATTAAATAGACAATGTACACTCATGGAGCCCTCTGTTAGCCCATTTTGAGAAATAAAGAAATTGTCACAGAATGCTTCTTAGTCCTGTGAGTGAGGCTAATAAAAGAGGTCTGGGAGTTCACAAGAGACTAAATTTTAATGGAAAAATCTGCCCTCCTTGGTCCCAGTAGGACACCACGTGTTCTGTAAGACTGGAATTAAGAATTAGAAAGTAACTTAAATTTTACCTGCCTTTAACGTGAAGAGCTCAAAGTGCTTTATGGCAAGCCAGATTCGTTACATTATTCACATCACTGAATTCTCACCAACGCTTTGCATGGGGTGCTATCACCATTCCAACATGGGGTGCTAGCACCATTCCAACATGGGGTGCTAGCAACATTCTAACATTACAAGGAAATAGTTAAGAAAGGAAATAAATTCACCTGAGGCCACTCACTCTCTGTGTCCAGGCTTTAGCCCACCTAAGGCGAGCAGTATCTCTGTAAGCCTGCTCTCTGCTGGCCAAGTGGGAATTAGAAAAGGGGCCCAGCCTTTGAATTATTAGAAATCTTTCATGCCAAATCTTATGATTCTCATATTGCAGAAAGAGAAACTGAAATTTGAGAAACTGTGTTTCAGAATATATCTGTTTTCTCTGGAAAAATACTAGGCACATAGCAGAGACTCAATGAATAAATCTTTTGCTTAAAAAAATTTGATACAGGAAACTGGGGCAGATAACACTTTAAGTAAAGTTAATACTGCAAATAATGGGGGAAATTGCTGTTATCCACCTCTTGATACGATGCATTAGAACCAAACATGACTTCTGTAGTATTCCTGCAAAAAATGTAATATCTCAATCTCACCTTGAGGAAAATTTAGCAAATACAAGTTAAGGGACAGTCTACAAAAAAAAAAATGATACGTTTACATTTAGGGGGCACAAGCATTTTTGTTACACGGATGACTGTCTCATGTTGAAATCAGGGCTTTCCGTGTACTTGTCACCAGAGTAGCGCCGCTCTACCTGACAGTGGGCTTGTCATCCCTCACCCCCTTCCCAGCCCCCCTTCTTAGTTCTCCATGTTCACTACTCCATTTTATGACCACATACCCCCCTTGTTGAGCTCCTATGTCTCAGTGAGACCACATGGCATTTGTTTCTCCATTCCTGAGATATTTCCCTCAGGACAATTGTTTCTACTTTTATCTCAGTTGCTGCAAAGACATTTCGTTTTGTTTCGTGGTTGAGTAGTATTCCACGGGGTGTATGTGTGTGTGTGACCTCCCCCCCCCCATATTTTCTTTATCCACTCTTCAGTTGATGACGTTTAGGTTGATTTCCTATCTTCGAAGTCATGAATTGTGTTGCAATAAACATTTGGGTACTGGTATCTTTTTTATAAAATTACTTCTTTTCCTCTGGGCAGACACATGAAGGGCCAAATGTGGGTGTCCTTTTGGCTCTTGGGGGAATTTTCCTGCTGTGTTCCGTAGAGGTGGTGCTGGGTGATAGTCCCACCGGCAGCATTTGGGCGTTTGCTTTTCACCGCAGCTGCGCGCCAGCCTCTCCTGTTCTCTGACTTCTGATAATGGCCATGCTCACGGGGTAAGGTGGTATCTTATTAATTTTATTTTGGCTTTCACTGGTGAGTAGTGATGATGAGCATATTTTCATATGTTTCTTGGTCATTTATTGTCTTTTGAGAAAAATCTGTTCATATTTTTACTGACTTTTAGAGGGAGTTGTTTATTTCTTGCTGATTTGAGTTCTTTTGGGGTTCTGGATATTAGCCCTTTATCACATGTATAGTTTTCAAATAATTTCTTCCATTTGGTAGGTTGTCGATTTACTCTGTATAAGTCTAAAGTGATTGATCCAGCTGTGGGTAAGAGAACGGTAAGGAGAGACCTTTATAGAAGGATCTGATACTACTCTTAGGAAAAAATTCAAGGCCCGTGGCTCCAGAGTCCTCTGTATGAGACTTCCCCTGTCGGATTCCCATATGTGCAGGCTAATGCAAGACTTTGGACTCACTGGGAACCCAGACTTTGCGAGTGTTTCTTTACAAATGCTGTGCAGTTCAGAGGCTCAGTGATAATTTTCACATTAATTAAATATTGGACTCTTAAGCTTCTAAGATGACTGTAATTGGGAGGGATGCAAATAGCATTTTGAAGGTGTCAGGAAATGTACATTTATCAGTGTTCACAGACTAATTAATTACAGAGTAAAATCGTGTCCCAGTTTTACATAAACATGTCAATCCATTTCAGTCCTAGCCCTTTTTGTTCAATGACATGTTGAGTTATTTTCCTTCAAGGAGGAGAGGTGAGTCTCAGATCCAGTGCCTGGTATCCAATTGCTGTCTGTCCTTCAGTAGGACAAGCATGGAACAGGGTGGTTGGAGAAACAGGTGGATTGAAGAGGAGACTCAGGCTCTGTAGTCAGATCTCAGATCAGGTCTTAGCAGTTTACTTATCCACAGATGGACTGGGTCAATGACATTTTCTGATATTTTTCCTATTACTGAGGAAGCACAAGGAATGAACAGTTTTCTGGTAGGGGCAGGAAAACCTGTGCTCCCCTTTGCTGGGGAGCCTGGGCCCCTCAACCCTGAGCACCCCGCATCTCCTGCTGAGCTTTCCTTTCTCCCCAGTCGCAGGGGTCAAGACGGGAATGTTTACTTTTGTCCCCCTCTCTCATCCACCATTAACTTTTTCCCTCTTTGAAAGAGCCACTTCCGTCAGCATATGCAGATGCTGCCACTGTCCTCACATTAACACACCTTGATCTCACTTTCTCCTTTGGACGTCAATGGATTTATTGCCTTTCATAGTAAAACTTCCCGAAAGACACAATTTCATTCACTGTCTCCAGTTCTTGTCTTCTATTTAGCACTCACTCTTACCACTCAACCAGAAAGATCTTAATCGATCACCTCTGCAAAGCTAAATCTAATACAAAAGTATGACTCTTTTTTTTAACTTGAGCAATCAGAAGCAGCTGGTTGAGCTGGGCACACCCTCATCCTCAACATTACTTGATTGATTCGGTTCTCGGACATTCTTACATCCCTCACTCCTTGCTCAGTGTTGGAGTTCTCCAGGGCAATGTCTTTGGAGCTGTTCTCTTGGAGATCTCCCCTGGTATCACCCTTTCTGCTTGCTCTATACATTGATGACATTCACACTTAATCTTGAGATTTATTTACATGTGAATCTGACTATTCAACGTCTGCATTTGGATTGCTGATAGAAATCTTAAGCTTGTCTCAATCCTCACAGGCTCAAACCTAAATCCTAAATGTCTTCCTCCCAATCTGGCCCCTATACTTTCCCCCAGTATAATGGTAATAATGACAGTAAACTAAGGTGACCAGACGTCCCACTTTTGGCAGGACAGTCTAAATTTTTAACAATTTGTCCCGCATCCCACAGCATTTTTAAAAAGTTCCAATTTTTGGAAAGAATGCACGACAAGCCACCATGGAATACTATGCAGCCCTAAAGAAAGATGGAGACTTTACCTCCTTCATGTTTATATGGATGGAATTAGAAAATGTTCTTCTCAGTAAAGTACCTCAAGAATGGAAGAAAAAGTATCCAATGTACACAGCCCTATTTTGAAACTAATTCATAGCTTTTATAGGAATGTCATAACCTAATTATAGCCTTAGAATGGGGGAGGGAGGGTGATTGGTTTATCTTACAAGGTTTATGATTTATCTTACAAGGGTACAAGTGAATCTTTCTAAAAGCAGAGTATGAATGTCTTAAGTCAATACATGAAGGTTATGTTAAACAGTTTGATGAGAGTATTTCAAAATGTATATGAAAACATCACACTGTACCCCATGATTGCATTAATGTACATAGTTATGCTATAAGAAATTTAAGAAAGGGGGGGATGGATAAAGCCATTGTGGCAAAATCTTAAAAAAAAAAAAAGAAAAGAAAAGAAAGAAAGTGAAGAAAAGAAACTTTGAACTATGAATCTCAACTTCAGCACAAAAGACCCTGACATGCCACGTTGCCATGGAAGCCTTTAGTTGATATTATTTCCCTGATCTCTTGCAGAGGAATGAAGAAACTTCAGACAACAAAATGCCAAGAAAGACATAGAATGGCATATATCACAAGAACTAGATTTGCTGTTATTTGTACAAATAAGTCCCAATGAGGGTGATATCAGAGGGTGGGACATTTGTGGTGGTCATTAAGGTGATTGCCTTATAATAAATTATTATGAACTACTTATGTTTTGTTCCTTTTCTACATATAAGTTTCATTTTATATGAAGTTTTTACAGAACAACTGTAACAAAGTTGAAAGAAATGAACTTCAACATCAGATATAAAAACATCTCTAAACATAATTCTTAATGCAAGCAATTACAAATGAAATATCTGGACCTACATTAGCTGACTTGGGGCAGACCAGCAATGAGCTAGACCCGGTCCTGTGGCCTCCTATTTTACTCAAGCTCCCAACCCTGTGCCAGCTGCAGCTCTTTGAGGCCCAGCTGAGGCCTACAGGCCACGGCCTTGCCAGGTGTCAGTTCAGGAGTGTGCAGCACAGACAGAGGCAGGGACCATTGGGGAGGGACAGAGAGGGGGCAGGGGCTCTCTGGGTCACTGGATTCAGCAGGCTTCTCAGAATGCAAGGAGATGTTATAGATATTAAAAATGCAAGTACATCTGGCTTGGCACCTACAACTCAGTGGCTAGGGCGCTAGCCACATACACTGCAGCTGGCAGGTTCAAATCCAGCCCAGGCCTGCCAAACAACAATGACAACTACAACCAAACAATAGCCAGGCATTGTGGCAGATGCCTGTAGTCCCAGTCGCTTGGGAGGCTGAGGCAAGACAATCGTTTAAACCTAAGAGTTTGAGGTTGCTGTGAGCAGTAATGCCACAACATTCTGCCCAGGGCAACAGCTTGAGACTCTGTCTCAAAAAAATGCAAGTACATCAGGGTGGTACTTGTGGCTTGAAGGAATAGGGTGCCAACCCCATATACTGGAGGTGGCAGATTCAAACCCAGCCCCGGCCAAAAAAAAACTGAGAAAAAAAATGCAAGTACATCAACTGCCTGATAAGACCAGATCCTTCATGGAAAGAGGGAAAAAGGGAAGGAAGGAGTGGGGAAGAGCCACCACGAGGAGCTGGTGTATCAGAAATAGAAGAGATGAAAATAGGAAATAGATTACTTGTCAGGTTGCTGTCCTCCTCCTCATCTGAGGACCCTGCCTCTGTGTGGACCAGAGCAGTAACTATGATGTGGTGGCCTTGGGAAATAAAAGATAGAGTTAGATTTCAGGTAAGAATGTGGATCCTGCTGTTGCTGGTATTTGATAGCCAATGACAGAAGTCAAGCCTTCCCCTTCTCTGCAGACTTGTCTCAGAGACTCATAACTTCACCTATGCAGTAAGAAATGGCTTGTGGATCTCCAGGGCCCCTAAGGTGTTTAATCTTTATAAGTATAACCAGGGGTGGATGCCTGTGCCATTCTGTCCCTCCACGGCAGCCACTGTCCCCACGGTCCCGGGTGCCTGGCACTGCTTCCCCTTTCCTGTTTCCCTCCCTCCCTGACTCCAGGCTCAGCTAGTGCTGGGGAGGGTTGTGCTTCCTGGGAAGGGTTTTGCAGTGTTGGTCAACATCAAACATTCAAACCATAATCCCTTGTGCACACCTCCCAAGTGCTATGAACCAATGGAAGCTGAAGGTTGTCATGTTTAGGAGAGGCAGATGAGAAAAAGCAAGTCTGATAGGAAAGATTATCATTAACCAATAAAGCAGGAAAAGAAGCCACAATCAGCATGTTCCATGCCAATACACACACTAGCTCTTACTCTCCTGTTATTACAATGTGAAAAGGTCACATATTTTTCCCATGCCCCCTGCCTCAGTGTCCAAAGCAGCAGGAGTGACCTAGGATCCCTTTCTCCTGGGGACCTGGCTCAGATGTTGTCCCTACCTGCAGGGTCTTCCTCCTGGTCACTGGAGGTGTACTTGATGTCATAGGTCCACTCTGCAGAGACACAAACAGGAGCCAGCTGGTTACCCAAGGGATTGACTCTCCTATCCCTCCTAATGATCCATTTTAGTATCATTTACAATTATTGTAAATAATTGTCAGATCACAGATGAGGTCAGCTAGATCACACCTGGTTACCCTACCCTCACCTGGGTACTTGCATCTTTAATACCTATAACATCTCTCTGCATCCTGGAGGTTCTCAGAACCTCCCTAGGCTCTGTGGAGTCAGAGGTCTTCAACAAGACATGGCCCATAGTTGCAAACCATCAAGGGAGAGGATCTGCTTGCATCTTCTTACTTCCCCATTTCCACTGGATCATCACAGCTCCTAACTCCAGTCTCATCATCCTGAAATTCTCTCATACACACAGAGTGCTTTAACAACACTCCCTATGCCAGGCTGCCCATAGAGCCTGCTGCAGGAACAGAACTGCTTTCTATGTCACTATGGGGCACTGGACATGTGGCTAGCATGATGAAGTGTGAATTTTTCTAAGCTTATTTATTTTAAATAATTAAAACACAGAGACACAACTGTCTCTTGTTGACCACACAGGATAGCACACCTCTAAAGATCCAAAGATCTCCTGGTGTCTCTTGGCAGAAGAGTTGGCTGTTCTGATCCAGTCATTCACTTGTCGGCATATCCTGGGCACAGGGTCAGGGTCAGACACTCCATGAGGCCTGGGACACTACAGCAGTGAGGACAGTCAGAGGGATTCCCTGCAGAGGGTACACTTTTCCATTTTTTATTTTAGATTGATATGAGGGTACAAATGTTGAGGTTACATTTTTTTAATTTCTGGGATAATTTTGAAGTTGTAGTTGACCCATTCACCCAGGGGCCATTCTGAACACCCTCACATTGTGCACATTAGGTGAGATTCTGCCATCTGCCCCCCTCCCCACTAAGCCCTCCCTCCTCTCCCCCTGACTAGACTATTCTTGTGTTGTTCTTTCAGGTGGACATGTAGTTATTTATATTAGTTTCATCTTATCAGTGAGTATATTGTATATTTTTTCCATTGTTGAGATACTTTAGTAAGAGAAATGTATTTCAACTTCATCCAGACAAACACAAAAGATGTAAAGTCTCCATATTTTCTTATGGCTGATACAGTCCACAATGTATATACCACAGTTTGTCAATCCATTCATGGGCTAACAGGCACTTGGGTTGCTTCCATGTCTTGGCAATTGTGAACTGAGCTGCAATAAACATTTTAGTGTAAATGTCCTTGAGGTAAAATGACTTTTTCTTCTAGGTAGAGACCTAGGGATTGTAATTGGATTGAACTATCAAATGGAAAGTCAGATTTTATTCTCTATACTTCCTTCCTTCCATAGAGGTTGTACTAATTTGGAATGCCACCAGCAGTGCAGAAGCGTTCCCTTTTGTGCACATCCACTCCAGTATCTGCAGATTTGGGATTCTCTGATGTGGGCTAATCTCACTGGAGTTAAGTGATACCTCAGAGTGGTTTTAATGGGCATTTCTATGATGATTAAGGACAATGAGCATTTTTTCATGTGTTTGTTGGCCATTTGTCCATTTTCTTCAGAGACATTTCTGTTCAAGTTTCTTGCCCAGTTATAAATAGGATACTTCTCTGTAGATTCTGGTTATCATCCCTTTGTCTGATTTACAGCAAATATCTTCTCCTCTTCTGAACACTGCACGCTTTAGTTGTAGTACACTTAGCTCTGCAGAAGCTTTAAACTCGGTCACGTTTCATTTATTTATTATTTGTCTTGCTGCACTTAACATCAGGTCTTCTTCATAAAATCTTTTCTGGGCCAATTTGGTCAGAGTTTTCTCTATACTTTCTTCTAGAATTTTGGATGCACTTTTAAACAGAGAGGAAGAGTGTGGTCCAGGCAGGATCAGAGCAGCTGGAACACAGTGGACAGAGAATACCACAGATCTTTGTTTGGAAAATCAGCTTCTTTCATCAACCTCAGATCCTCTTCTCCCCTGGAAAGCCAACATGTACACTTTAACCTTTCTAATAATATAATTTATTCTTCAGCGAGTGAGAGCACCCAGAATACGTACCCTGTCTCCTAAATCCTGAGGCCACTGGTAATTACAAAAAAAAATAAATAAATTAGCATGAACATTTGACCATTCTGTGTCCTGTTTGCACAGGGTTTTTCTTGACTTGGTGACATTAAAAAAACAGACAGGAAACAGTGGTGAAGGTGAGGGAACCAAAAACCAAGAACAGAGCAAACTCACTGTTGCCCAAAGACACACGATTTTTGTGGAAGATGTATCTCTGCAGTCCATTTTGATTGGCAATTACAGAAACATTTTCCAAAGAGAGAAAAGTGTTGCTGAGGAAGAGTCTCACTAGAATACAGTCTGTACTGAAGCCATAATTTTTAATGATGTCTCAAATCCTTGAACCAAGTCTTAGCCATTAACACAGTTTCAGTCAAAACAGGTGAATTTGTCTAAAGGTTGAATATAAATGTCTTAAGATAACAATTATGAGAAAGACATGATGGCTATGTTAGCCACTTGGATGAGAGTTTTCCAAACTGCATATAGAAGTAACACACTGTTTCCTATGAGAGAATTAATGTACACAATTATGATCTAATAAAAAAAATAAGACAGTTATAACTCATAGGCTGAAAATTCGTAAGTCACAGATACCTAAATAGTTAGTGCAGTTGTTTCTTTTAGCTCTGGCGTGAAGACTGTCATGAAGCAATTTATCACCATCTCATGCCTTCAGCACGCTCCTGGGTTGTTATTTGGTGAAATGTCTGCAGGAGAAAAGATAGAACATGTTGAATACACTGAGGAGAAGTGAGAAAACTCGTGGTACCTACAGAAAATGAAATCCTCCCCAGTCAATAACTGAGGTGTCTGAATTCTTTCACAGTTCTTATCCTTCTATCCAGGACTTGGTAGCTATTCTTTTCAAAGTAGAGACCCTTGGGCTGCATACAACTTACTAAAAACATGAAATTATAAAACTTGCCTTTCTAGAAGGTATCTATAGTTGAAAATACACTAGATTTGAACTTAAATTTCCACTAAAACACATTATATAAAATGTCACAAAAAATAGGTATGTAATATC
>CAUYTI010141927.1:0-20666 GCA_963575145.1 Galago senegalensis | reverse complement strand
AAGAAAGCAAAAAAAAAAAAAAAAAAAAAAAAAACCTCATGTCCCGCAGACCCTGCCGTAAGATCAATACAACTGGAAGGGTCTCTCCTCCCAAAGCCAAGTAATTAGAATTATGCAGATTAGATTGGCAAAGTAATGGCTGCTGAAACAAACCCAAAACCATAGCCACTCACCAGATTGCATAAAACGGAGCTATGGCCTAGAATTGGACTTCCAATCCAGTTAAATAGAATGGCACCATCACCACAGCTGGCATAAAATCTTCTGGACCAAAAAAAAGGGCCCTATGCTATATCAGAAGTACTGTCAACATTATCTTTCTCAGGATGCCAAATATAAAGGAAAAAGAAAAAAAAATCAGAAGGAAGGTGGGACCATAGCTATCATGGGTTTAAATCAGGGATTCAAATTTGCTCACTTAAACAAAATGCTATAAATTACGTGATTGGAAATCTTTCACTATTGTTTATTTAATAATATTAGCTGAAAGCTGCCTGATTTGTGCTAGGAATGTTAAATTTGTTATCCTTTTGGTCTTCACAAAACTCTGTGGAGTGGGGATTGTCCTCGTCGATGTTTTGCTGGTGAGGAACCCCAGCTTGGAGAAGGTGAGGCTCGTGCCTGTGCCTGTGGCCACACAGGGAACGGTAGAGCGGCCTGGCCCTGGAGCCCTGTGCAGAGCCACGCACCATGTCCCTCTATCTGGCAGTACACGGCCTTCCTCCATCCCATCGGCCTGCTGTCCCCGCCAGTTTCTTTGCAAACAGCAGGACTGCTGCAAAATGTTAATTTTTTTCTCTGTGGTTGGCTATTCCTCTGAAGCCTCACCAATTTCTCTTGCCACTGTTTTGAACAAGGGGTTTGAAATCCCTCCTAGCTCATTTACACCATCGTTCTTATTTTCTGATGGAGAAAGAACTCTCCAAATGCAGATGACCCATTTTTGAATTGTGTGGGGTCTTGTTAAAAGCACAGGTGTAGAGTTTGAACCCTGCTCTCCTGACTTACTTGCTGTGTCGAAGTGACTGGAGCAAGTTACTTAACCTCTCTACTCCTCTGTCTCCTAACTTGAGGGTTAAAGGGTATTGAATATATACTTAGAAATCTGACTAGCACCAAGGAAACGCTCTACAGATGTCAGTTTGTTGTTAAAGTTCAGCAATTAGAAACTTTGAGCCCAGCTATATCTTAATATGTAATACATGTCATATCCCCCAAAGAATCTACAACAAGAGAAACCGGCTGTTTGTTTTAGTGACAAGACAAGGGACGATACAGTGGCTAAGAGTGTGGACTCTGGAGCCAGGCCACCTGCCTTCAAATCTTGGCTTAACCCTCACCATCTGTGTGACTTTGGGTGACTTGCTTAACTCTTCTGTGCCTCAGTTTTCTTTTTTTATCATTATCATTATTTATCATTTGATAAATAGTGATAACAGGAATGTTACAAAGATTTCAAACAAGTCCATATTGCTAAGTGCTTAGAAAATGCCTGTCACATACTAAGTCCTTCCTAAGTGTTGGTTGATAACTAACTTCAAATAACACTGATGAGGCCCTTTCTTGAACTCTGGGCTTTTCTAACCATCTCTTCTTTGTGTAAGGCCACTGTGCTTTGCCAGGTGTGGAAGCCAGACTTAGAAGCAAATTCTGGTCATGTGTTAACCTCAATTTACAAACAGAACATTTTAGTAACATCTCAGTGTTTTGTAACCTTTTCTATCTCACAGCACACTTGAACCTAGAGTTAAACTTCCGTGGCACTATAATTATGTTGATCAAAAAAACCCAGAAAGAATATGCTTACTTTGCTTTGAACTTACTTTGAAGATAACTTAACTAATGGTCTTTAAAAATTGTTGTGGCACAACTAAGATCCTCTCATAGCACACAGTTGAAAATCACTGCCTGAGACTGAAGGCCTCCGTGGCTTCCTTACTGACTCATACGTAAGAACAAAAACCAAATGCATAAGAACTGAAAAAAGAACTTGCATTTTGGATCAGTTCTCTGACCAAGAAAAATGTGTTGCCCACCATAGGCCGCTGATTGTACTGTGAGAAATCTGGGTCTGTGGGAACTTCCTCTGCCAGTGTGAAACCCCACTTCCCACCCTGGGAGACGGGCAGGGAGGCAGCAGCCTGTACAGCCACCTGCTGATGGGTGCAGGGCACTGCCTATCCCTGAAGCTGAGCGTGTGGGTGAGCACCTCTCTGGGATATAGGAAGAGCTGTCTGATGATGGGGCCAAGAGCTGAGACTTCAGAGCCCTTCAGGCCTGTGAAATTGCTTCATCACTTGCCAGACATGGGACCTGGGACAATTTACTCAGACACTCTGAGCTTTAAAATAGGGATAATAATACTTACTTACAAAATTACTTTGATCTTTTAGTAAAAAAAAATTATACAATGCATCTTAACACAGTAACAGAAACACAGATCGTGCGTCCCCATCAACAATAATAGTTACCATTTATCGTGGGTTTGTTAACAGGCACCGTGTTAGGCACGTAGGGTGCATTACTCCCTTTTCTCTCCACTAGGTCCTATCAGTTCTAGTAACCATTTTTCCATAGATGGGGAAACTTAGGCTTGGCAAAGTTAAACACACTTTGCCTGAGGTCACATGGCTAGGACTGGCCCAGGCACCATTTGGTCTTGGGTTTGTTGAGTCTAAACTTGAGCACTTACCCGCTCCTTTCATGCTACCCTCCCTTCCCCAACCCCTCTGGTTTGCTCCAGTTCCTTTAGCCCATGAAAGACCATATGGCATTAGAGAACACTCACTCTTAAGGTAAATGCAGTAAGTCTCTGAATACAAGCATCCAACTGACATATGAATGGAGGCTATTCCAGGTATACCTGTAGATAAACCTGTTCCAACTGACACACAAATTCAACTAAAGAGCAAACCTGCAAAACGTGTCTCATTCGTAACCCAGGGGCCGCCTGCTTATAGATTACAATATCGGCCATCCAAAAATGTAGCCCAGTGCAACTTGTTTATCCTCAGGACTTGAATAAAGACCAAGGCAGTTGAGGGGAAACTAATCAGAACCAGGCAGCAAGCCTAACTGGCCTTGTGTGATGAAGTTCATCTTCCAAAAGATGATACCTTTGGGGGCCTGGCCCTCAGCTCTTTTTATCTTGCAGCCCTGAATTAACCTGCTCCAGGAGAGGCAGGCTGAGTGTTATCATCCACGCTGGTTTGGAGGAATCGTTAGACAGTTAACTAAGCATGAGCAGGGCGGATGACAGATGTGCTGGGCTATTTTGGACTGGTTTAGATCAGGCTGACCTGGGTCATTGTGAGAATGAGGGTGATTAAGATCTTGCAGTTGGGTTGTGTTGAGAATAGAGTTAATTAGGACCCAGGGAAACCTCCAAGAAGCAGCTGATACTCCTCAAAGTTGTGCATAAAACCCTAAACTGCACTTTCTGTGGAGCCTGCAGTCATGGGGACAAGGCCTGGCTTGCTGTGTCAATTGTTAATAAACTTTCTTTTTCTTGCTAAAACTTTATTTTTACTTTCTAATTATTTTGGCAACTACCTTCATCCATTGTGCTGCTCTAACAGAATTGCATTAGCTTAATTTGGAGTATCTTATTATTAATAAATTCTAGTACAATATCATCAAGTTTTCAATCATTTTCCTCCTTAAAGAGTCCCTGGACACCATCTTATATCTCACTGGCCATCTTAGCACCTCCTTGATTTCTAATCGTTCCTTCTGTTAATAAATTTAAGGAACACAATGGGGTTCTAAGTTTGGAACCTAATGCACCTGGCCATTTGGTGAAACATTAGTTTTACAGTTTTACAAGAGTGGTTCATTTGAGCACGGAATCCTTCTATGTCCTAAGTCTTAAACTGCACCTACCCTAGCTTAAGAGTCAGTCAAGTAAATAAAATGTGAGCAAAATACCCCCATAGTATCAGCAGTGTTCCTTAGTGGGATTCAGGATGCAAGATGTTTTACTTAGACTTGAAGCCAGAATTAAATTGGCCTCACAGGACACACACTTGTGCATAGAAGGTGAGATGGACAATTAAGTTCATGAACTCATCCTAGAAAAAGTGCTATGTAACCTCATTGCTGAAGGTCACTATGGTCACCTTCGAGTCCTCCCCTTGGCCATCTGATGACTGTAGTGATGTTCAGCAATGAGGTATACACCACTTTTTCTGAGATGAGTTCATGAACTTAGTTGTCTGACCTTGTAGAGGATTCTGTGAGATTTTTGCACTTCTGGTTAGAAGCACTTTTATGCAGAATAGTGACTATTTTCTTCTAAAGGGATTGGGGATATTTATCTTCCCACTCTGGTGGCAGGTAAAATATCTTTGCCATTTCACACAGATGGTCTTAGGAATGGTAGATATGCCACCCAATATGAATTCCCACTTTTATCCTAGTAGTCTATCACCTCTGTCCCCATTACTTTACCAACACAAGCTGGGTGTGTGAATCTCAGCAGCCAGCAGCAGCTGCTTCAATTGCTTCAGTCTAACTCTAATTGACTTGTTCTGTTCTTTCTCACCTTGACCTCTCTTGTGCTCTCAACAAGCTCTGTGTTGGCCACATACCATGGCCCTTGCTTTCCCTTCTAACCTTTGCTCCATGACCCAGTTTTAGCTTGCTCTTGGTGGCGGATGCTGTCAGTTCCTCTCCACATTCCTTTAACGTGCACACCCCTTACAGGTACATGCCCCTTACTGAGAGCATTGGGGTTCTCTGTCCCAGTGCCTTCTCATGCTGCAGGAACACACTGAGCCTCCTCCCACAATGGGATGAAGCCTCAGGGGGTAACATCTCTTTAAGGAAGTCAACCATCATCAATGACAGATGGGCATTCATGGATAAATTCCCCACCTTCTTGCCTCTAAAATGAGCTAATTCTGAGATGTGTTTTATCATCTCCCAGAGACTCTCCTTGACTCGGTTTTTCCCTCCTCTACTGGTGCTCTCTAGAATCACCTCCTGAACAAACTAACTCTACTTAAGTCCTTATCTCAAGGTCTGTTTCTCAGACCCTGAAGGAACATGCTACCTACAATGCTATCCCAGTTTTAGACATGAGCCTCCTCCAATATGTGAACTTATATCTGCCTCCTGAGATGCAGGGCAAGAGATACCTGACCCCTAAGAGATACCTGACCCCAGTCCCATGAGAAATGCCCAGGCAAATCTGATCTTCACCCAGCTTCCTCTAGGCAGGAGGGGCTGAAGACATTACAATTAACTAAATTGATGTGGAATTTCATGATTTATGCCAGTGAATATGTTAAGTAGATAGTTTGTGAAATTTTTTTCCAAATCATTTAGTTGTTTCAGGCATCATTTTGCATAGCCCTGGCTTGTTAATGGAGAGGGGTGCAATATAGTAGTTAAGATCTAGGGCTCTGGGTTAGCATAGACCTAGGTTCAGATTTATGTGACCTTGAGACAGAGTAACCTTTCTAGTTAATATCTCCCTTTATATGTAAAATGGGAAAATATTTCCCTTATATGTAAAATAGAATTTACCTTAGACTATAGTAGTGAGACTTAAATGTCTTTGTACTAAACAAGCACTTATTATAGACTCTAGTGCATTGTACATATTCAATTAGTATTAGCCATAATTACTATTATTTCCTAAAGCATAATGTGCCACAATATGCCCAGAGACATAAAATAAACACAAATCTTGATGCATCATGTTACCAGACTTCAGGTTATACTATAAAGCTACAGTGATCAAAACAGCATGGTACTGGCACAAAAATAGAGGCACAGAACTACAGAATAGTATAGCAAATCTATAGATGAACCCGGATATCACCGTCTGATCTTTGATAAAACAAACAAAAGCATACACTGGGGAAATAATCCTTATTTAATAAATGGTGCTGGGAGAACTGGTTAGCCACATGTAGAAGACTTGAAACTGACACATACTCTCAGCACTGACAAAAATTAACTGTCACTGGATAAAAGATTTAAATTTAAGACATGAAACAAAAACTCTAGAAGAAAGTATGGGAAAAACTCAATACAATCATCTTGGGAAAATAGTTAATGAAAAAAGACCCCCCTTGGAAATTACACCAACACAAAAAGTAAATGAATGAGACATGATCGAGCTAAAAGCTTCTGCACAGCCAAGGGTACAATACTAAAGCAAACAGTCTTTACAATGGGAGACGATATCTGCAGCTATGAATCTGACAAAGGGCTGATAACTAGAATCTACAGAGAGCTCAAATTAATAACAAAAGAGCAAACAATCCCATTGATAAGTGGGCAAGAGACTCGATGAGAGACTTCTCTGAATAAGACAGATGAATGGTCAACAAACACTTGAAAAAAATCCTCTTCGTCCCTAATCATCAGAGAAAGGCAAATCAAAACCACTCTGAGATACCACTTAATCCCAGTGAGAATAGCCCACATCACAAAATCCCAAAGCTGCAGATGTAGGCATGGATGTGGAGAGAAGGGAATACTTCCTTCCACTTCTGGTGGGACTGCAAACTAATACAGTTTCTTTGGAAAGAAGTGTGGAGAACCTCAAAGAACTAAAAGTAAACCTTCCATTTAATCCCACAATCCCATTACTAGGTGTCTACTCAGTAGAAAAAAATCATTTTACCCTAAGGACATTTGCATCCAAGTGTTATAGTAGCCCAATTCATAATTTCCAGGGTGTGGAATCAACCCAAGTGCCCATCAACACATGAATAGACTAATTAACTGTGGTATATATATACCATGGAATTACTATTAAGCCATAGAGAACATGGAGACTTTATAGTTTTTGTGTCTACCTGGATGGAGTTGAAACACATTCTTCTTAGTAAAGCATAATAAGAATGAAAAGACAAATATCCATTGCACTCAATACTAATAGAAAACCAACAGAAAAATAATTACCCACACAAAGGAAAAATACAAGTATATTCAAATGGGGAGAAGAGCAAAAGAGGAAAGGACGGAATTGAGGGGGATTGGTAAGCTCTCACCTAATGTGCACAGCGTAAGGGTACACAGCACACCCCATGGCTGAAGGGCTCAACTATAACTTCAACTTTACCTTAGAAATGCAAATGATGTAGCCAAAAGGAAAATAAGGCATCGCATTTCCTTTAAGAAAAAGGAAAGCTTATTAAGTTAAACACACAAAACTCTAGAATTCCTGCTACCTAATAAATGGAGTTTTGGGGAGGGGGGGCCAAAATATGATCCTTTGGATTAACGCATTGCTCCTTGTTTTCAGTCTGGTTTCCTAGAAGCCAGGTATGGCATTGTTATGGAAATAATTTATTGCAGTAGAGTGCTAGGGCAGACCTTTAAGGAGTAAGAGAAGCAGGACAGGGAAGAGAAAGTAGCTAAGCAAAGATTCAGCTGAGCCTAATCCCAATCTCAATGCTCTGGAGAGTGAATGGCTCTGCAGACTTATTCCACCGAGAGGCAAATGGCAGCCCTTTTGTGTGGCATGCCTCCCTGAAAAAGGTGTTTCCAGGGGATGTGGCTTTCATTTGCTCACTTTAATTCTGAGCAGAAAGGAAAGGTGCAGCTGTGGACTGTTAGCAGTCTTGAGGTTTCTGCATTTGCTCTCAGACTTCATTTGGTCGGCACTTTCCCTCACTGATAGTGGCTGTTGACATTGTTTTATTAAAGGTATTGAAATGTGCTCTGTGTGTGTGGAGAGGACAGGTGAAGTGTTAGCTTCTGAAAGTTTTCCTTAGGAGCTCATGTTTGGGGCTACTTATAAAATTATTACAACTTCTCCATTCATGTTTGGATATAGATTATCAAACCTACTGCATTTATTTATAAGTCAAACATTTATTAGCCACATTTTGTATATAAATAGCCTTGAATTAGGTAAAAGTATACAATCTCTATCTTGAAAGAAGTACTCTCTAGGAACTGCATCTGTGTAGAGAAAGCACAGGAGGAGAACCGTACTGAACAGATGCTGAGGATATGGTTAGTGAGGACACACTAGATTGTCAGGTTGGTATTCTGCCACACAGGGGCTGGCATGGTAGAATATGGAAGATACTGTCTGGTTTGAAGGCAAATAGGGAGATAAAGGGATTTATTTCTACTACTGTGGTCATATAAAAGCTTGCTGCTCAAAGTGTGGTCCATAGCAGCATCACCTGGGACCTTGTTAGACATACAGGATTTTAGGCCCCCCTCCAGAGGTACTGAACCAGAATTCTCATTTTAAAAAGATCCCCAGGTGATTGCATACTACTGTTGTTAAGCGCTATAATAACACAAAAGCTACAAGCCAGGGTCTCTTTCTTAAGGAGAGGATATAATAGAGCCTTTAGGAATTTAATATTTCTGTGAGCCAGTTTTATAACAATGGATAGTGCCAAGCTCTACCTCTAGCCTTTCTGATTCTAAAAATGAGGTTATTTTGATATCTTTCTGGCATTCCTATACCCAAGGTTTTGGGCTCCAACCCTTCCTCATGGCGGAAGCTCTCTTGAACATTCTGTGACTTGGCCTCAGTGCATACCTGCCCTTACATGGCCCTCTTTCTGGGACTGGATGGACTTCTGCCTGGTTTCTCTGCACCTGGATCTAAGTCTTAATGAATGGACCCTACCTTGTCAGTTCTATACCATCACCAGTTGCTTCATAAAGGCAGAAGTTGGTTTTGATTCTAGTAGGAAGTCATCTTTCCTGTTGAGAGATAACCCAGATACTTCCTGCATTTCTAAGAATCACCTGGTTAGAGATTCCTCATTACTGTATTTAATGATCCGCTTTTTACCTTTTTTAGATACCCATTGCAACCATTTTGCTTTTATTATGACCTATTGTTCCCTTATCCATGTTTTATTCTCAGTCCTTAACATAATTTGATATTAAAAAATGATGAAAGAAGATTTCTATTTCCAGCATGGCTTAGTAACCTCTTACCAGACTGAACTTCAGAGTTATAAATTCTAGATAAAATGCAAAAAGAACCACTTGAAAGCCCAGAAGAATGAACAGAGAAGCAGGCAAATTTTGGACTAGCAAGATAAAAGGCTATAACAAGTGAGGTTGTTTTAGCCTGTCTCAAGATAGCCTGTCAAGCAATGTTTGAGAAACAAAACTTTGGTAGGAACCCCACAATTTTTATGGTGTGAAGAACCAGACAATAGAGTGAATAAAAGGGTCTGGAAAGGAGAATGTGAGAGAGGTGGAGCCTTGAATTCCTGATGTAAACTCTTCTCAAATTTCAGACCAACTCCTGAAGCACTCGTGCACTGAACAGAGGACATACCCAAGGTGACTTAGATGTTGTGAACAGCAGAAAGGGACTTAACTACATCAAGCAACTACTGTATTCTACCTATGCTCAATGAAGTAAAAGAAAACATGCCCCTAAGTATGTAGAAACTATAAAAGAGAGCTAAGTAGAAAATCTTGAACTAAAATGGAAACTAACTAAAATAAAAAGTTTATAAGGCCAGGCACAATGGTTCATGCCTGTAGTCCTAGTACTCTGGGAGGCCAAGGCAGGTGGATTGCCTGAGCTCAGGAGTTTGAGACCAACCTGAGCAAGAGCAAGACTCCCATCTCCAATAATAGCTAGGCATTGTGAGGGTCACCTGTAGTCCCAGCTACTCAGGAAGTTGAGGCAAGAGGATCATTTGAGCCCAAGAATTTGAGGTTGCTGTGACATGCTATAACACCATGGCACTCGACTGAGGGTGACAAAGTGAGACCCTGTCTAAATAAAATAAAATAAAATATTTACTAGATAGGCTTGACAGAAGAAGAATCAATGAAAGAATCAATAAACTTGAAAATAGATCAATAAAAATGAATTTTTCCCCCTCTATTGAACAGAGGGGGAAAAATCAACAGAACAAACAATAACAATAAGTTAACAAAGTTATGGGACCTATAGGATAATATAGAAAAGAAAAACATATTTGTGCAATATACTAATGTAATTAGAGTCTCATATAGGAAATAAATAATGAGGCAGAAAAATGTTTTAAGTAATAATGGCTACAAGTGGCTCATTTGATGAAACAAATTTTTTTTGCCTTTTTGCGTTCTACAATTTTTTTTTTGATATAACAAATTTATAGGTTCAAGCAGCTTAGTTAACCCTAAGGGAAAAAAAAAAAGATAAAAAGGAAACAAACATAAGCATATTAAAGCCAAATTTCAGAAAACCGAAGATAAAGGAGAAAATTACAAATTCTCTAGTTGTTTATTTCTGTTTTCTTCTCCCAAGTTTTGCTTCTTACATATTAACACACTCTTATTAGGCACATAAATATTTATCATCATTATATGTTCTTTTCCTCATTATAAAATATTTCTTTTTTCTTTGCTAATAGTCATCACAAAATCTAATATTAATCTTAACTATGCCAGTCTTTGCACACTTATGGTTTTCATCCTCTTACTTTCAACCTATGTCTTTCAGTTGAAGTGTATCTCTTACTGACAGCATATAGTTAGATATTGCTTATTTTATTCTACTTTCCCAAACCCCTTCTTTAAGTGCAATTTGTTCCATTAACATTTAATGTAATTATTGGTATAATTGGGGCTTTGAAAGGTGGATTTAGTTGTCTGATTTCTCTTTATTGAGATTGTCAACAATTAAAAAAAAATGTTTCCCCCAATCCATGGTGTCATAGCATGTCACAGCAACCTCAAATTCTTGGGCTCAAATGATCCTCTTGCCTCAACTTCCTGAGTAGCTGGGACTACAGGTGACTCTCACAATGCCTAGCTATTATTGGAGATGGGAGTCTTGCTCTTGCTCTGTCCTCTGAAGAACCCAGGTCTTACTTTTCTGAGTTTTTCTGGAATTCTTTAAGTTTGAATTGACTTGCATTTTACCAGAATCTCTATAGCCTATTAGGTTTTAGCTTCTTTATGCTGATAAATTAGTTTTCATTGTTCTATCTGCTTTCCGTATTCCAAATAAGTGTCAATGTTCTGTTCAACAAATATTTACTACATGCCTTCTCTACAAAAGGTGTTTAAAAAATAGCAGAAATAAAGTTCCTGCCCACTGTAAGCTTAAATTGTAGTGAAGGGAAATAGATATAAAGCCATAAAATATAATGTGACTTATGGTACATTGAGAAAGAAGTAAGCGGAGCAATCAGATAGGGAATGAAGATTTGGGCTGCTATTTCATACAGGATGGACAGCAAGTTCTCTCTTACGGGGCATACTTTCTCATTTGCCATATTTTTCTGTTTGCATTAACATTTTGGTTTTTTACTTAAAAAAATCCTTCATAGTCATTTTTGTGAAGATTTGGGAGAAAAATAAAGGTAAATACATACTGCACGTTTAATCCACTAATATTAACTGAAATTCTAAGTACATTTTCTAGAACAATTGTCAATCTCCTTGTTCTTCTCTAGGTCTGTTCAGCTAAATAAATTTACAAAAAAACCTTAAGATATTCCTAACTGGATCGGTCCTGTAGTTAAGGGTTTCTTTAATCTCTGGATGCCCTTGCCACAAGCACTCAAATGCTATTGCTAGATATTAACTTCAAAGTACAGGCAATACCTTCTTCAAATGTAATGTATTTAAGATTTAAAAGCAATGTTCCTACTATCTTGCTCTTCATATTTTATTAATCTTGCAAATAATTCTATATGGAAAATTGATATTGAGTCTGTTATCTAGGCCTGCATTGTTATCTAGCCTATCTAAATGCAGAAAAGTCAAGATTCTATTGTGAAGTCTAAGTCCCCCACCTCAAGCATTTAGCATTTAAATTTCTAGGATGAATAGTTCAGTCCTATTACCTTGTCAGAACAGGACTCCTATGGAAATGGATTCTGTTACTCATTATTTTTAGCTCTTTCCTGAGGGACATTAACTTACCATAAAGTAGGTGCATTAAAATGGTGTATAAATCAATGGCATAGTATTAAATGGGATAGTAGTGGGATGTCAGACGTTAGTAGCCTAAAGACCACCTAATATGAAAGTTAACAAAAAAACTACAGCTTCAAAGAATTAAAATAATATCATTTTCCTTTTGTGGTAAAACATATCTTTTTGAAAATTACCTTTAAAGTAACAGGATACAACTTCACAGATGGTGGTTATTGATAGTGAAATATGTGCTTTTTAGTGCAGTGAATGCCTGCTTAATGCCAAATGATCATTTGCTCATTTATTAAAAAAAATATTTATTTTGTGCCTCCTTCCATGGGGTACTGTTTGAGCATTGAGAAACAAAATAAAAAGCATTTCTTGATCCTATAACTTATATTCATGTGGGGTGGAGAAATCAGTGGATCATTGCAACACACTGTGATAAGTGGTACAGGTTAAGGTAGTCAGTGCCAGGAGCATCCAACCTTTTTTAGGAATGAGGGAAGGATTTCAGGGAAGAAAGCGTCGTTGAGTTTTCAGGGAGGTGGGGGCATAATTCATTGATGAAAGGCATTCTGGGAACACTAAAGTTCCACAATGGCAGAGTCTATGTCTGGGCATTTTTGTCATTTTATTTTCATTACTTAACACAGCACCTATATGCTGTAGACCATTAATAAATTTCTGTTGAAGGAAAGATGAGCATGGGACAAAACAGGTTTTTAGTAGTGTCAAATGAATGTGTGTGTGTGTGTATGTAACATACTCAAAGTTTCTGTTCCTAACCAACATATCCACATGCACCTCACCCTTCCTGGAGTTGTTTTCTCAATGTTAATAACTGATTGATGCCTACACGCACAGTTACTTGGCTAAGCAGTGCTAAGCAATAGATTTAGCAGTGATTGCCAACCATTCAATCAGATTGTAAACTAGCTGATAAGTTTTATTTTTCAGGTGACTAAACCAGGCTTCTATCATTGCTCCTCCTATTGTGTACTGTCTATACAACAGAGTAAGCTTTTTAAAGAATAGGGTAAGATTCAGACAAATGTAGAAAATGATTGAATTATTTATTCATCAAATATCCATTGAAAGTCTATTATGTCCAGGAGGTAAAAAGTCTTGGAGGTAAAAATGATGAAAACACATTGTCTCTATCCTCAAGGAGTTTACAATTTATGAGGGCGACAGATGCTGAATTACCATGTGGTACAGGTGTTATTATTAAGGTATGTACAAGATGCTATGGAACAATAGAGGAAGGAAAAGGATTAAAGTATTTGGGCTGACAGAGTCATTAGTTATCATAGAGAAAGTGGTACCTTGGATGAATACGATGAAGTAAGTAAGGGTTAGGTGATGGAGAAGAAGGATGTTTCTTGCAAATGTTAGGGGGCAAAAGATTATTACATGTATTGATGATAAAAAATTAAGTATAGCATGCAAACTATGGGCAAGAAGAGATGGTTATATGGTGGGAAATGGATCAAGAGAGGTAAATGGAGTTCAATCATAAAGAACTCTACCATGCAAAAAGAGTTAAGAATTCATTCTATGGAGAATTTAAATTTGTTGAGCAGGGAAATGATATAGGCAGATTTGGATTTTAGACATATAATAATGGATTCACAGAAAATCATGCTTAGATGCAGAGAGATGACCTAGAAGGTGTGGCAGTCCTCCTCGTGAAGCATAATGAGGGTCTGAAAGAGGCATGTGGGCTGAACAAAGATATATTTTTGAAGTACACATCAAGAAGAGTGGGAGAGGTTATTGAGAAGAGGAGGAAAAGAGGTAATTACTGAAATGAGGTCCTGAAGTCTCAGAAGGGGATTAAATTGAGCTCAGACAAGAATTAGACCTTCACAGGATGGGAGTCTTCTTTCCCATGGAGTTTTGAGTCAAATTTGTCAGTTGTCTGTGAAGCATGTAATGAAATGAAAACTCATTATCATACAGTTCTTGCTACAAAGGAATTGGACACTATTTCTCCCACTGATATTCTAATCAAACTTTAGTATTCCTCATACCTGGTGTAGCTTCATACACATCTGCTTCCTGTATGGTAGGTAATCAGTAAATGTACTTATTTTCTTGCAACTCAGTATAGTGTCAGTATCTCAAGTGGATCTAGTGAGTAAATGTGTATTTAAGACTCCACAAACGATTGCAATAACCATTAAGATTAGCTACAGACATAGCTTTTCTTGAGGCACAACTGTATGCTAGTACGGCAAATAAAGGAAATATCTTTTTCTGTTCTTTTATGTAGGTTTTCTACTTTATAGAACCTGGGGGAAAGGATAAGTAGGAGGGAGACTTCTTTGTTCATTTCCAGCTGATTTTGAGAAACTCAAGAATATGTATATGGTTAATGATGAGAACTTTCTCTACAGGAATACATGTGTTATGTCTGCAGCTCTTCCTAGCATGTCTGGAAGGCACAAGATCCTCTGCTGGGGTAGAGGTACCAACAGAGGTACTTGTGTTCATGGAAAGAATTCTTTACAAAATCAAATGTAAAAGACTCCTGATGGTATTTTTGATCTGCAAGAACTACTACCAAAGAGGCAGAACTGAAATTTAAATCTTTTCTTGGGACTCAATCCAATTAAAGAAAATATGTATTTATGTTGAACACTTACTATGTGCAATGAATTCCACTCAAGTTTTCTGTGCTTTTGTGAAATTTAATAAAAGACAGAGCCTTTAGGAGGATAAATTATGAGATAAACCCTTTGGCAGAAGAATATATACCTTTCTTCAAGCCCTGGGTCAAGGCACAAAGCTTGGCTAGGAGAGCTAATGATTGTTTTCAACCCTGGCTTTGCTTGGGAGGAGATCCGATTGTTTTGGGAATACAGATGGAAAACTGTGGGAGGCCAGTCTCTGACCTCCAACCACTCCCATCCTAGTAGGGAGAAACATACACAGCCAAACATCCAAGTGACTCTAATACAGGCATAGAAGAATAAATGCTCTAATTGAGGCCCACACACAGTTCTATAGATATCCCTAAAACAATAGGAAATCAAACAAACATTTATTCCCACAGCAGCATGATACTGTGAGGAGGCAGTGACAGGGTTTATACAGCCCAGAAACAAATTTAGACATCTGACAGTGAAAGGAAACCATCTGTGAAAATATGAGCAGTCCCATTACATGCAAATACTCAGATAATACTTTAATTAGTTAGAGTTTCATGGTCCTAGAAGTACAGAGCTAAAAATATATCTCTAGGGAGAGAATGAAGACATTATTATATGCTGTAGCAAGCTTTGGCTGAGATTGTGAGTAGAGAAGCACAGAAAGGTTACCACTAGTTATGGGAATTGGAAATTATTTTTCAAAATAAAGCGTGCACAGTGACATAGAGTATGCTGACCACCATGGATAGAACAGGTACTTGAATAATGGTGTGTGTCTGTGCGTGTGTTGTGTGGAGTTTGCATGTTCTCTGCATGTCTGTATGAGTTTTCTCCAGGTACTTCAGTTTCCTTCCATGTCACCAAATGTGCGTGTTAGATGAGTGAATGTGAGTGGGTGTGTGCTTATACCCTGCAATGGGATGGTGTCCTGTCCAGGTTTGGTTCCCACCTTGTGCCTGAGCTGCCAGCATAGGCTTCCAATACATGCAACTCTGAACTGGAGTAACGGAGTAAATAATTATCTCATTTATTTTTATTAATCTTTCATAAATATATATATATAGCTCATGTGCATTTCTATGTTTAATATTAGAAGTATCTTGGTGATTACATAGAATTTTTTTGATGTTTTTGTGACCAGAAATATACCATAGCAATTAACTCTTATTTGTAACAATTTAGCCTTGAGTAAAATTGGTTTCATTATATGTCATTTGGTTTAATGGTAGTGTTTTCAAGAACCTATTGACAATGTTAAGTGAAGACTTAATTATAATGTTTAAAGATATAAATACGCTAAGGAAAAAGATCAGTAAATAAATATCTATAATAGACATTTAAAGATAAATGAGAATTATATAGCATTTGTGGTTAATGTTAAAAGGTAACCCTCAGTTCCTTCTATGATATGATATCTGATGCTTCAGTTTGAAACAGAATACTGGAATGGATAAGCTACAGGTTTCTCTCAGGAGGTATATTTTTGGTTCTAAGATTTATTGTACAGTTAAAACATACAAGAGATCATGACTAATTATATCAGCTAAAGCAATCTGAATAAGCTACAAAATAAGTTTTTCTTCTTAACCCATAAAAAGTTTCAGATATAATATGAAGAAACCTAAATTAACTAGACTCCAGAAAATCACAAGTCTTTCACAAAACACAGAAGGCCCATGGTTTCTTTCATCCCACATAGAGCAGTAGAAGGAAGAATCTTCCATAAATTGAAAAAAAAAATGACAAACTAGCTGAAACTTTGTCTGAGAAACTTATCAGAATATAGCTACACATGATAGATTAATGATAGATTATAATTCCAAAGAGCTCAAGAAACAGAGTGAACTTGCATCCACCCTTCAACTCTTTCTCAGGGATTTGGTGAAGGGTTACAGATGATATACACGGGCTAGACATAGAACAAGATAACAGGTAGAAATCCCCAGAAGCACAGAAAGTTTACTTCAACTGTAAATCATCCACCTCCATAAGAGAAGAAAAGAGAATGAATATGGAGAGAACCCCTTATCAATGATTATAGACTTTTATCAAATTCAAGGTAGCTATGCTACAATGACTGGGTACAGAACAGTAGGGATGTGAGAGATTTGCAAGGCATATAAAGCTGATGGTGGCACCACAGAGCAGTTAGAACTCTCTAGCCACATAATCTAGCAGTCAACTATAATGCAGAAAGGGAGATTGCCTAGGGTAAGCCAGCTGGCAACTCAGCTGTTAATAATGAAGATTCTAGAAAGTTGTCAGTGTTCATATCTTAAGTCTTACACAAAATAAAACCTTTATTTTACCATAAAGAAACATTTGAAGTGGAGAACTGAGTCCAACAAAGAAACGAAACTATAATCCTGTTACAATCAGGAATGTACCCTTTTCTAGGGATGAAGACTTAGTCTCTACTTTTTTTTTGAAATATGATATATTTAGCATAAAATAAATATTTACATGAAGACACAAAATGTGACACATGGATAAGAGAGAAAATAGTCAATGGAAACAAACCCAGAGATGGTGAAGAAGTTAGTATTATCAAATAGAATTTAAAATAACTATGATTTAAAAAAAAGTACTAATGAATCTTGTGAAAAAAGATAGAAAAAATGTGTGAGCCAGTGAGAAATTTCAGCAGCGACATGGAGACTGTGAAAAAACAAAGTAAATGAAATGCTAGAAATGAAAAATAAGGTAACATAAATGAAGAAGTAATAAGATTGGCCTAAAAACAGACTCAATACAATGAAAGAAATTCAATAAACTTTAAGTTGGTCAGAAGAAAGTACTTAAACTAAAATATGAATCAAAAAGAAGAATAATGGGGAAAAAGCCAGGACACAGTGCCCAATTTGTAGAATAATGTAAAAAAAGTTAAATATGCATGAATTAGTGTCTCTGAAAGAAGGTAAAGAGAAATATTGGAAGAAATAGTAGCTCAAAATTTTCAACATAGTTTCAAATAAAATATTCAAGGTCAGAGCTTTCAAGAATGATTAGTAGAATGACAACTGCCCATAAAGAACAAATCTTTTAGAAACCAGAGAGAATAAAACACAATGTAGCATTGGAACAATAATATGAATTACAGATGACTTTCCATCATAAACAATAAAAGCCAAAAGGCAATGGAATGGCATCTTTTAGGTGCTGAGAATAAAATATACTTTCACGATAAATTTTATTACTGTAAATAATTATGAAGATAATTCAAATCATTGGTAATAAAGATAAACTCTTAAATCAATGATTCTTGGACAACTGCGTAGCAAAAATAGATCCATATCTCACACAAGACACAGAGTACAAGTACTATAAGAAAATGGAGATGAATCATTAGTCTTGGTGTAGGGAAAGGCCATCTAAAGTTGATTCAAAGTCCTGAGCCAACAAAAGATTGTTAAGTTTGCTTACATAAAAATATTGTATGGTTAAAAAATTGAGGGAAAAAATTATGGTGGCTCATGCCTATAATCCTAGCCTTCTGGGAGGCTGAGGTGAGTGGATTGATTGAGTCAGGAGTTCAAGACCAGAGTGAGTAAGAGTGAGACCCTGCCTCTACTACAAAAGAACAACAACAACAAGAACTAGTTGAGAATAGAAACAGGTACCTGTAGTCCCAGCTATGTGGAAGGCTGAGGCAAGAGGATCAATTGAGTCCAAGAGTTTGAGGTTGCTGTGAGCTATGATGCCATAGCCATAGCACTGTACACAAGGCAACAGAGTGAGACAGTCTAAAAATAAAGAGGGAGAAAAGACTAAAAGGCTAATAGAAAAATAATAAGGTAACATGCAGAGATATAAAATGGCTCTCAAACTCATAATAAGAATGTAAAAAACACTGAGATAGTGTTAATCACTTATTAGACTAGGAATATTAAAAGTTGTGCTGATACATTCTGTTGGCAATGCTGTGGAGAAATAATCACTTTTACATAGCTGGTGAAAATGCAGATTTTTCAACTCTTCTCAAGAAAAATTTGACCATACCTATGAAAACAACATAAGCATTTACTTCTGACTCATAAGTTTCACTTCTAGGAATTTAGCCTAAAGATACATTTTAAATAATATGAAAATATATATGTACAAACTTGTTAATTCCAGCACTGTTTACAATAGTAAAATATTAGCAACAACTTAAATACCCATGCATACAAAAGTGGTTGAATAAATGGCATATCCACATATAGAAGTATTAAATTTGTCAAAAATGACAAAGAAGATCTCTATGAACAGATTTACAATGTCTTCTGGGATATACAACTGAGTGGCAAAAAGCAGCAAAGTGTAAGAGTATCTAGAGTATGCTACTCTTCAAGGAAAAAAATAAGAGGATATAATAAAACACACATGCAGTCATTAAGAAGATACTAAAATACTGGACACATATACATATAAAGCTGAGGTGAAAAAGTCATAGAAAGGAGTAGTGAATGGGAACAGATCAGTTGGAATGAAAATGGAATGATAATTCTTGAAGTATAACTTTTTAAATAAGTTTGACTCTTTATGTCCCCCTACCCCAAACAAATAATTAAAATTATACAGGCCATATGGGAGCACAAAATGAAACCCAAGCAGTAAACCAGTTAACCCCCAAATATTACAAATTCAGTATTTGTAATGTTATATTACAAATCAATAACAATTACATCAAAGGGGATAAGACTAAAAAGAACTAACTTAGGTAATTTTAGAAAAAGGCTTTGACTGGATACTATGGACTAAAGACAAAATGTCAATAAAAATAAAAAAATAGAATAAAAATATAAAACATATATACTAAAAAGAAGGCAGGAAAGGGAAAATAGGGACAAACTTGGTCAAATGAAAAATAATTAGTGAGATAAAAATAGCAAGATGGGAGACATAAGCCTGACCATATTTACATTAAGTATAAATGTACTAAGGCTTTAGTTAAAAGAAAGAGATTATCAGATTGAATATAATATAATAGATAATATTCATTTATAAGAAAAATATTTTAAATGTAAAGAAATAGCTAGAAAGTAAAAAAAATTATAAAAGACATATTAAAAGGACACTAAAAGACAAGTTGGCTATAGCCACACAAATATCAAACAAGGCAGACTTCAAGACAAAGTATATTATTAGACATAAACGGGATTATTTCGTAATGATAATAGGATCAACTTATCTGTAAGACAAAACAATTATAGATATGTATAAAGTTAATAACAGAGCTACAAAATCTATCTAGAAATGCATACAGAACTTAAGGGGAAAAGTGAAAAATATGTATTTAGAAATTTTGCCAAACTTCTTCAGGACCTGATACAGGAAATAGACAAAATAATAATAATTTTAATGATAGTAATAAAAGATAAAAAGAGCTAGATAATTTGACCAAACTGACACTTAGAGAACTTTGTCTCACCTCTTGGCGTCTGGGCTCTGAACTTTAGCCTTTGCATCATTTTACACCAGTGGGTGTTTATTATGCTGACCGTTGCACAAAGGAGACCTGCAGGACATGTCTGGTCTTCAGAAATTCCCCAAAGATTGCTTGTCTGGGAAAATCTTTACTTCTCCCTTTTGAGAAGGGAACCTAAATTGTGAAGCAGTTATACACTTAGTGTTCTAAAAATCTAGAAAATGGTTCCTCGAAGTAATTGTACCTTCTCACATTCCCACCACAATATTTAGAAGTGTTAGTAGCAGCCAACATTATTTTTTACAATAAGGAACCTACCTAGTTTTGCAAGATACAAGATTTTAGGCTGGGCATTAGAATAAGGTGACCAGATTTTAACATTGGTAAAGTGGGACACCATTGACTGGGGGTGGGGATGGGGTTATTAATTAAAAATTTGGTCTATATGGAGCAACAAAGATTTTCATAGAATGCAAAAATAGTATTGTAGTATTTTTTTATTTCAACATAAGTACAATTTACAAATATAATACATTAAAGAATTGTGTATAGTATTATTCTTTGGCATATTTCTCATTTGAGTGAATATTTTTTTAGTAGATTGCTGTCGTTGTTAAAAAGGTCATGAAAATTTTCACAGGAATTTGTTAAATTATATTTCACACATAAAATGGCTTTCAAAGTCTCAATACTTAATTGTGATTTTTCTAATGTCCACACTTTATTTACCATAGAAAAAA
>CAUYTI010141926.1:0-12991 GCA_963575145.1 Galago senegalensis | reverse complement strand
GTTCCCATGTACCTGTTCCTCCTGAACTTATCTGTGGTGGACTTGAGTTTCAGCGCAGTCATCATGCCTGAAATGCTGGTGGTCCTCTCCACTGAGAAAACTGCGATGTCTTTTGCAAGCTGTTTTGCACAGATGTATTTCATTATTCTTTTTGGTGTTACTGAATTTTTTCTCCTGGGTGCAATGGCTTATGACCGATTTGCTGCAATTTGCCATCCTCTGAACTACCCTGTGATTATGAACAGAAGGGTTTTTATGACATTAATAATGTTCTCATGGATTTCAGGGATCATTGAGGCTACTGTGGGGACCACATGGGTATTTAGTTTTCCCTTTTGTGGCACCAATGAAATTAATCATATATCTTGTTTGAGTATTGGAATGTATCCCTGCAGATAAAGTGAGACTACTGTACCACATTTTATTTACCCGTTTTATCTATTGATGGACACTTATCTTGCCCATTTCAAATAATGCTATCATGAACATGGGGGGGGAGGTGCAGTTATCTCTTTTATATACCTATTTCAATTCTTTTGGATATACCCAGAAGTGAAATTACTGAATCACAGGGTGATTCTATTTTTAGTTTTTTAGGAACCTTATACTATTTTCTAAAATAGTTGTACCAATTTATATTCCCACCAACAAAGTACAAAAGTTTCTTTTTCTCCACATCCTTGCCAACACTTGCTATCATTTGTCCTTTTGATAATAGCTTTTCTGGGAGGTGCTAGTTGTTATCTCATTGTGGCTTTAATTTGCGTCTCCCTGATAATTAGAGATGTGGCACATGTTTTTCACGTATCTGTTGGCTATTTATGTCTTCTTTTGAGAGATATCAGGTATTAGCCCATTTCTAAGTTAGTTTTCTTTTTTTGGCTATTGAGTTGAGTTCTTTAAATATTTTAGATATTAACTTCTCAATCAGATATGTGGTTTGCAAGTGTTTTTTCCTAATCTCTGTGTTGTCTCTTCATGCTGTTCCTTTCCTTTTCTATGCAGAAGATTTTCAGCTTTGTATAATGTCATTTGTCTATATTTGCTTTTGTTGACTTGTGTTTTTTGAGTCATATCTAAGAATTTATTGTCCAGACCAATGTCATGGAGCATTTCCTTATGTTTTCTTTTACAAATTAATAGTTTTACAGTTTTAGGTCTTACATTTAAGTTTCTAATCCATTTTGAATTGACAATTTGTATATGGTGTGAGATACGGGTCCAATTTCATTCTTTTGCATGTGAATATCCAGTTTTCCTACCAGCACTTACTAAAGAGACTGACTCTTCTCCCTTGTGTGTTCTTAGTATCTTTGTTGAAAATCAATTGACTGTAGATACTTGAGTTTATTTCTAGGCTTTCCATCCCCCCAAAATATCCCATTCCTTTGGTGGATATGTATGTGGGTCACTACAAAAGTTTTGAGACAGGCTTTGTTATGCTCTCATTATTTCACTTCTAAAAGACATAGTTGTCAATATCCTTTTTGATTCACAGATGCAAGTTTCAACTTGCTAGGATTATTGATGTTGTTGGGAGGGCTTCTTTCATTTCCATATGCACCAATTTTACATTTCTTGATTTTGATGTATCTCAAAACTTTCATAATGACTCCTGGTATATTTTTATGCCAGTATACCATTGTGTTTTGATTAAGATAGCTTTATAATATATTTTGAAATGAAAGCATGTGATTCAGCTTTGTTCTTTTGGTCAAGATTGCTTTGGCTATTCAGAGTCTCTAATGTTTTCATCTAATTTTGTCTATTTCTGTGAAAAATAACTTTGAAATTTTAATAGGGATTAGAACAAATCTGTAGACTACTTTGGGTAGTATGCACATTTTAATAAAATTGATTCATTTATTACATAAACACAGGGTATCTCTTCATTTATTTGTGTCTTTTCCAGTTTATTTCATAAATGTTTTATAGTTTTCAGTGTACAGATCATTAACTTCCTTGGTTGAATTTACTCCTTAGTATTTCTTTTTGATGATATGGAATATGGAATTATCTTAACTTTTTTGTTTTTATAGAAACACAACTGTTTTGGTATGTTGATTCTGTAACATGCAATTTTACTGAATTTATCAGTTTCAACAGGTCTTTTTCATGGAAATTTTAAGATTTTCTAAATATCGGTAGAACATCATGTCATCAGCAAACAGAGAGATTTTCACTTCTTTCTTTCCTACTTAGATGTCTTTTCCTTGATTATTTTGCCCAATTGCTCTGGCAATTCTGACATTACTTCTAGTATTATGTTGAAAAGAAGTGGCGTGAATGGGTATCCTTGTTTTGTTCCTGATCTTAAAGTGAAAGCACTCAAATTTACACAACCGAATATGATATTAGCAGTGGGCTTGTTGCATATAGTATTCATTGCATGAAATGCATTTCTTTTTGACCTAAATTGTTGAACCTTGTTAAATGCTTTTCTTGTATCTATTAAGGTGATCATGCTGCTTTGTCCCTTATTTTGCTAATGTGGCATATCCCATTTATTGATTCATATATGTGTAACCATGCTTACATTCCTGGGATCAATTCCACTTTATCATGGTGAATGAGACTTTAAATGAATTACTGAATTTGTTTTGCTAGTATTTTCTTTCTTTTTTTTTTTTATTAAATGATAGCTGTGTACATTAATGCAATCATGGGGTACAGTGTGGTGTTTTCCTATACAATTTGAAATATTTTCATCAAACTGGTTAACATAGCCTTTATGTTATTTTCTTAGTTATTGTGTTGAGACGTTGGCTAGTATTTTCTTGAGAATTTTTTCATCTATGCCCACAGGGGGTATTGGTCTGTTATTTTCTTTCTTTCTTTCTTTTTTTAAACAGGCAGGTTACAAATCATCTGCTTGCTTTCTTGCTTTTTTTTTTTACTAAATCATAGCTGTGTACATTGTGCTGGTTTAATGTACAATTTGAAATACTTTCATCAAACTAGTTAATGTAGCCTTCAGTGCATTTTCTTAGTTACTGTGTTAAGACCTTTATACTGTACAGTTAGTATATTTAACATGTAGCCTTAAAAAATTCTGGCAGTGGTATTAGGCTATTTCTGGTCTTATACATGAGTTTAGAATTATTCTTTTGTTATGATTTGAATATTTATTCCCTTCAAAACTCATGTTGAAACTTAATCCCCAATATAATGAATGGTATTATGAGGTGGAGCCTTTATTTTATTTCATATCATTTTATTTTATTATTTTAGAGACAGAGTTTCTCTCTGTCTCCCAGATTGGAATACAGTGGCCCAGTCATAGCTCACTGAAACCTCCAATAACTGGGCTTAAGTGATCCTCCTGCCTCATCCCCCTGACGTGGAGCCTTTAATATGTAATGGGTCATGAGGGCTCTGTGGTCAGGTAGATTAATCCACTTATGGTTAATGGGTTATTATCTGAGTGGGTTTGGTATAAAATGTTATTTTTGCTCTCTTTCACCATGTAATGTCCTGACACATGTTGGGACTCTGCAGAGAGTCCTCATAAGCAAAAAGAACCTCACCAGATGTGACCACTTGACCTTGGACTTCCCAGCCTCTGCACCTATAATAAATATATCTATTTTCCTCATATATTACCCTTTCCTCATATATTACCCTTTCAGTGATAGCCACAGTAGATGAACTAAGGCATTCCTCTTTTTACATTTAATGGAAGAGTTTAAGAAGCACTGGTATTAGTTTTTCTTTAAATATTTGGCAGAATTCGGTAGTGAAGGTATCAGGTCCATGCCTTTTATTTGATATGAGACTTTCACTGATGAAATCTCCTTATCATTATTGGTCTGTTTAGATATTTTGTTTCTTCCTAAATCTGTCTCATTAGGTTGTATGTTTCCGGGAATTCATCCATTTTTTTCTAGGTTTTTCATTTTTTTGGGGTGTATATATTGTTTATAATAGTCACATATGATCTTTGGTATTTCTGTAGTGTTAGTTTTAAGATCTTTTCTTTGATTTCCAAGTTTGTTTCTTTGAATCTTTTCTCATTTTTCTTGTGTTAGTCTAGCTAAAGGTTTGTTGATTTATTTTTTTCTGTAAACTAATTTTTAACTTTATTGATCTTTTAAAAACCCTAATAAGTTATCTGTATGTTCTTTTATTGTTTCTATGCACTGCATAAACATACCTGAAATTTAGAACTTTTGCCCATTCATTTCTATGAATCCTTATATAAGATTTCCTTATATAGGATTCATTCCTTATATAGGATTAGAAATGAATGGACAAATAGGACATATAGGACCTTTTAACTTTTTTCTTGACATATAGGACCTTTGGTACAACATTGAGCAGCAATGATAATAGTGGTTTTTTCCTTCTGTCCACTATCTTAAAGGGGAAAAGCTTTCAATATTTTTCTATCAAATACAATTTTTTGCTGTAGACGTTTTGCAGATACCTATTATCAGTATTTCTAACTTACTAAGAGTTTTTATCAATAGTGAGTATTCTGTTTTATTCAAATACTTTTCTGTATTAGTTGTGATAATTGTGATTTTGTTCTCATTAGCCCATTAAGGTAGTGAATTATACTGATGATTTTTCTTACATTTAACTAACCTTGTATTCCTGAGATTAACTTAATTTGGTAACAGTATATTTAGTATATTTTCTTTTTTATATATTGCTGGATTTAATTTACTCACATATTATTTAGGATTTCTTTTTTAAATTTCAAAGTATATAATATTACAGGGGTACAAATGTTTTGGTTATGCAAATTGGTCTTGTACAATTCGAGTCAAAGATGTGAGTGTGCCCATCCCCCAGGTAGCATGTATTATAACCATTAAGTGTGAATTTGACCATCTCCTCCCCCTTCCTTTTTCTGCTTGGTTTCTTTTGAGTTTTATTTCCATGTGTTCCCATGAATACTGAACAATTAGTCCGATTTTAATAGTGGGTACATGTAGTGTTTGCTTTTCCATTCTTGCAATGCATCACATAGATGAATGATCTCTAGTCTATCCAAAATGTTACAAGAGGTATTAGGTCACCATTTTTAAGTGGATTAATACAATTAGGTATTTGTACACCATGGACTACTATGCAGCCATTTAAGAAAAATGGTGACCTAATACCTTTTGTAAACACTTGGATAGACTAGAGACCCTTCATCTATGTGATGCATTGCAAGAATGGAAAAATAAACACCACATGTACCCACTATTAAAATGGAACTAATTGTTCAGGATTCATGGGCACACATGGAAGTAAAACTCAATAGAAACCAAGCAAGTAAAGGGAGGGGGAGGGGATGTCAAATTCACACTTAATGGGTACAAAACATGCTACCTGGGAGATGGGCACACTCACAACTTTGTCTCAAACTGTCTAAGAACGTTTCATGTGACCAAAACACTTGTATCCCCATAATATTGTGTGTTGATAGGTTTTGGGTTGATTCCACATTTTTGTGAGTGTGCTGCAATAAACATTCCAGCATACATGTCTTTTTGATAAAAGGACTTTTTTCCCCTCAGGTAAATCCCTTGTAGTAAGATTGCTGGATCAAATAGCAGGTCTACTTTTAGTTCTTTAGGGTATCTCCATACTATTTTCCAAAGATGCTGTACTAGTTTGCAATGCCACCAGCAGTGTTCCTTTATCTCCACATCCCTGCCACCATCTGTTGTTTTTGGACTTTCTGATAAATGCCATTCTCATTGGAGTTAAATGATACTTCATTGTAGTTTTGATTTACATTTTTCTGGTGATTAGAAATATTTGAGCATTTTTATATGTTTATGGATCATTAGTCTACATTCTTTCAAAAAGCTTCTGCTTGTGTCTTGTGCCCACTATTTTCTCCATTCTGTAGGTTGTCTCTTCACTCTATTGATTGTTTCCTTGGCTGTTCAGGTTTTTAATTTAATCAAGTCTCATTTCTTAATTTTTGTTGTTACTGTGATTGCCTTCAGGGTCTTCTTCATAAATTCTTTGCCTAGGCTGATATCTAGAAGACTAGAAGACTTTTTTGAACATTTTCTTCTAGAATTCTTATAGTTTCATATCTTAGGTTTAAGTCTATTATCCATCATGAATCAATTTTTGTGAGTGGTAAGAAGTACAGATCCTGTTTCAGTCTTCTATATGTGGCTATCTGATTTTCCCAGGGCAATTAATTAAATAGGAATTCTTTTCTCCAGGGTTATCATCTTCTTTGTCAAAGATCAGATTGCAATGTAAGGATAATTTTATTTTTGGATTCTCTGTTCGGATTCATATCCTTATGATTTAGACATATCTCTGGTGAGAAGTGCTGATGAGAAAATAAAGGATGGTAGTAGTGGGGATGGGGTTCAAATGTAAATAGGTTTCTCAAGGAAGAGGTCACTGAGAAAATGTTACTTGTATAATGATTAATTAGCTGAAGAGCACCTCAGAGAGCAGTGGTCCAGATGCAGAGAATGGCAAAGGAAATGGCTGTGGTGGGGACAGACACAGTAGACTCCAGAAACAGCGAGGAGGACAGCCTAGCTGCATAGAAGAGAACAACTGGATGCAAATAGGGATCATCTGAGAGCATACGCAGGGAGCAGGTCTTTGCTCTCTGTTTATGAATGGCTGCTACACTGAATGAAATTGCAGGGCATTGGAGAGTTTGAACAGAGAGCAGGGGCAGAAGGGAGAAGTGATGAGGTCATGGTGATTATCCAACTGAGAGATAAGAGTAGCTTGAATCAATGTGTTAGCTCTTGGAAAGGTGAGAATATTCAGATTGTTGATGCTCTGTGTTGTGAATATAGAACCATGTAACAGGCTAATGGATTTGATAATGGGTTGGGAGGAAAAATAGATTAAACCATGACTCCAGGGTTTCCAGCTCTAGCAACTCAAAGCTTGAAGTTGATCTTACCTAAGGTGGGGGAATACTGAGGCTGGAGCAGATTTTAGGAGAAGATGAGAATTCAGTTTTACACATATAAGAAACAAAAAGGAATGTTATGAGTCTACAGTCCTAGATACTACAGAGGCTGAGACAGAAGGAACAGGGATTTGAGACTGTAGTGTACAATGATCGTGTTTGTGAATAGCCACTACACTCCAGCCTGGGCAACATACCAACATACTGTTTTTATAACAGAAAAGGAAAATGATTGTATTTCTTAGTAATCTGTATTTCATTTCTCTATGTTTTCTTGATCTTTTCTTTTTGAGATGGGGGTTTGCTCTGTCATCCAGGCTGGAGTGTAGTGGCATGATCATAGCTCACTGCAACCTCAGACTCCTGAGTTCAAGTAATCTTCCCACTCCAGTTTTCCATGTAGCTAGGATTGCAGGTGTGCACCATAATGTATGGCTAATTAAAACAATTTTTGTTTTGTAGAGACAGGTTTTTCTATGTTACCTGGGCTTCCTTTTGTATTTTTAGTTGCTTTGAAATCTTATTGCAAGGAATGCTGTGTGTAAGACTGCCAAAATTTTAGAAGTTATCAAGATGTTCTTTTTTACCCCCTGTAGGAGATAAGCTCCCCTTGCTCAGACATGGCAGTTCGCTTCAATGTGCTCCTCCAGGAGATTGGTTCTAAGAAACATTTCTTTGAAGATCGAGCTTCTGTACCTGCCTATAGATATGCAGGAATATACAGAAAAGTCTCTCTCTGGGAGGTGTGGAGAATCAGCCGGGGTGGCAGCTGGGGGTGAACAGACGGTCTTCGAGCATTGGGTTCTATTCTCTGCCTTCCTCATTCATTAACATTATAATCACTAGTTTCCATTTGGGCTAAAAGGAACAGACAGCCAGTCTCTCTTAAGTTTTTACTCTAAGCAAAATCAATTGTATATGTGTTCCTCAGCCTTCACACTAAATTGTAATCTTCAATGGTAGCTTCCTAATGTTACTTCACTTCTTTGCATATGTGTTAAATTCTTACTGAGTGTTTGAAAGTATATAAGGTAATCAGTAAAGTTTAGCAGGGCCACCAACTGCAGCGAGTCCCAGTATCCCTTAAATTATCATTTCGTCTGCAGTTTTTCCCCCTGCGTCTCCAATCAGAAGCTCCAAAGAACACACCATCAACCCCCTTCACATTTACATGGATGGAACTGGAAAATGTTCTTCTTAGCAAAGTATCACAAGAATGGAAGAAAAAGTATCCAATGTACACAGCCCTAGGGATCTATAAATTATGAGATCTATAAATTACGAAACTAATTTATAGATCTCAAATGAAAGCTACAACCTAATTCTAGCCTAAGAATATGGGGAGGGGGTGGGGCAGGTGAGAGGAAAAGGGTGGATGGGTAGTGGAAGGGTGACTGGAAAGATCACCTATATAGTCTATCTAACAAGGGTACAAGTGAACTTTTCTAGAACTAGAGTATAAATGTTTTAACACAATAACTAAGTAAATGACACAAAGTCTGTTAACCAGATGATGAAAATATTTCAAATTATATATGAAAACACTATACTGTACCTGATGTTTGCATTAATGTATACAGCTATCATTTAATAACAAACAAAAGAAAAAAAATAAAATTCAGCAGATTGGAAAAAAAAATTATACAACAAGGCTATAATAACCAGAACTACACAATACTGGCATTAAAGTAGACACATAGATCAATGGAACAAAATAGAGAACCCAGAAATAAATATACTTACAACCAACTGATCTGACAAAAAGATACAGTGGAGAAAAGACCCACTACTCACTAAATGGTCCTGGGAAAACTGAATAGTCATATGGTAAGAATAATGAAACTGTATCTTTATCTCTCACCATATACAATTAAGAAAAATATTTCTAACCAAAACACATAATTTTTGTAAATACTCCATAAATACTTTGGGATGAAAGTGTATGGTTATTATGTAAATAGTGTTCTTTCTGTCCACCCGTTAAGTCAAAATTTCATTATTTCAATCTTCCTATTGGGATTTCTTTCTTGTCCCTTTGTTCTCTCAAACCTTCAGGAAATATTGGGATAAAAATCTTCATATTTTGAGTTTCCTTTTAGCAATTATGTTTATTTGCTTTGAATTATAATGTGATGATTATATTACTCACTTTTTATCCTTTTTATCATATGTCTGAAATTTGTTTCATATATGCCTTATAGAAATTTAGTATATATAGAAAAATATACAAATCATGGCATTGTATCTTGATGATTTCTTACAAATTGGACATCACCTGTGATGCAATCACTGACTTCAACATGTAGAACGTATCAGTGCAACAGAAGCTCACATTAGGATGTTATGAGGTAGGAATCATAAAAAAGTCCATGTTTAGGCAGCTTTTGCCATCTCTGGAACATGTGACTTGTTCATTTATGAGCTTGAAATTTTATCATGAGGAATGATAGGGGAGGGGTCCTTGGACTAGATTCAGTGAATGAGACTCTCTTTCCTCAGGATCACTGACACATTTCCCACTGCACACTGCTTAGGGAGAATGTGTCCCTACGTGTTCTTGGCAGCCTTACTGTCATTGGGAAAGAAGATCTTCCATGAGAATAGAACTTGCTCCGTGAACACAGAGATGAGAAAAAGAAAAGAAGAACCTTGGTGTGAGCACAACATCTGCAAATGGATACAGCCAAGCTTACAGATTTATTCACCTGTGTGTGCCCCTGGGACAGACCCTCTAGTCTCCTTCATTGCTCAGGCCAGTTTAAGCTGAGCCCCCAGTCTCCTGATTCTCATATATACCCTTTGAGATTAATATCATTATTTTTATTTTACAGAGAAAGTCCTAGAACTGGAAAGTTCAGTGATGTGCTCTAAGTCATATAAGCTAGTCCAGATATTTTGCCACCAAGGTAAAAACTCTGGGTATGAAATTAACAGTATTCACATTTTTTTCTCAATTGTTTCAGAGACTCTATATTTTTTCCCAAAAAGATAAAAATCTCAGGGTTGAGGAGCAGCCAGACTTTCTACAAAAAGAATTCAATATACTTTCCTTACCTTATTTCCCATCATTGCACAAACTATGCATTCTGTCCCATCAAATCCTAGGTCACCTGTGTTTGCTCACACACTCCACACACCTCCCTTCTCAACCTATTGACAACATTTGTACAGCCTCTGTCTTCACCTCTATGGGAGATGGTGGAATTGAGTCTCTTGTGTGAATGGGAGTTCATTCCCCATAGACATTGGGAGGAGTGGGGCCCCAAGTGTGTGCTCTTGAGCTTTCTCACCTGAGGGGCTGAGTTCAAGCCTCTTTAGTTATGTAAAATTACAGGAAGATCTTTATGAAGTGATTCCATATACTCCTGGGAGGGATTCTCCAGGGCATGTGATTCTATGTCAAATAATGTAATAGGAGGAGTGCACTGAATCATTCAGTTATGTTTATGAATAGGTGGCTTTTGACTAAATCTGATAAGGTAGCATGAAAATTAAAGAACAGAGTCAAGAGATAAGAAGTGCAGATTCTTGCCTGGTGGTGAAGAAGAGGCTGACAATGTTGATCATTTTCCTGTTTATATTTCTCCACGCTGATAGTTAGAAATGCTGTTGAAATGATGTGTAAGTGCTCAGGAATGGGTAGGAATGGCTGAAAGATTTGAATCAGTAGGCTTTTGGTTTGATGTAAGTCAGTTTCTGTTCAGAGAAATGTTCAGGTGATAATCAGAGGTATTTTGCATACACTAACATCACATGTTGGAAGGGAGGAAATTTGATCAGTAAGTCCAACACTTACCTCTTTCATCAGTAGGGTGAAACTGAGGGAAGGGACTGATGTTCCTAAATATTACTTATTAAGTTCTTCAAAATACAATTAGGATCTCCCAAAGGTAAGATGGAGCATGGTCAATTGTTTTTTTACCATTTAGGACAATTTTGTTCCTTTGCATGCTCTTAACCAATCCTATAAATGTTTTTTTATTTTCTATATGATACTCTAAATTTTCTAATTTTCAAAATATGCCCACTTTAATATATTTGGGACTGAATACACATTGTTCTTTTGTTACCCATTAGGTCTGAAGTTGAAATAATTTGAAATAATTAGAGGCTATTTTACTAATTTGGGAGATTTTTTGGCATCCAATGTATAATTATTATGGTCTATATGGGCATTTGATTTTAATAAATGACTATGATTTATATAAAACTCAGGAAGAAATCAAGTTGTATTCTACTGTCTGCTACTATCCTATAGATCTTCCCCCAAGACAATATTATATGTCTTCAGCTTGCTGGGTCTGTCTGCCCTCCTGGCTTGCTAATTTCCCACAGCAAATTTCCTCTGGTTTTCACTACATCCCACAAAGGCCAGTATGCCTCCATTCCAGTTCTGTGGTATTACCAAGCACTTTTTGACTTGAGCTAGACAGCCTTCCGTCTTTCACCTAATGACTCTTCCACCCAGGACGTCCTATGATCATAGTTGTTTATCCTCCTTTTCAGGTGTATTCTTTCCCTTAATTTAAATTATAAAGGATTTGTTATAATTACCAATAATTTTGTGTACTTGCTTGTTTTAGACACTTTATTCCTTAAAAATACTGTCTAGATTTTTCTGAGTTTTGAATTAACTTATTCTAAAAATACTGGTTTAACATCCATTGTGAGCCAGGAGGCAAACACGATATTCGCCCTCTTGGACTTATACTCTAGTAAGGGATAAGAGGCAGTTGTCACAGAGTCCTTGAGTACGAGGAGGGTGGTACTATTTATGTCCCATATTGGTTAAAGGGCTAGAAACTGTGTTGTGTAGTTTGCGTGGCTATTGATAACTCCAGTCTAAATGTATTCTTGCATGTACAGAACCTAGAAAATGGCAGGTGATCAATACACGCTTGTTGAATAATTAAAAATTAAATGAAGGATTTGATGATGAGGATAGTGGGAAGAGAGAAGGAAGAGATGGAGAGATAAAACATTTAAGTTGTAGTTCTACAGTGTATTAAAAAAATGGGCATTTTTTTTTAAGTCATCATGGTCTCAAGGATGGGCCTTAGAAATCTAGTCCTCAAAACTTCTACATCTGTGTAAATTCCAGTATAATTGGCCAGGTCCACTTTGGGAAGCTATAAATAAGTCTGAAGCCAATTTGCGTAGTCTATAGGTCACTGAAGATAGTTGCATCTGAAATACAACTCTCTGTGTGTGTTTCTACAGTGCATTTTCATCTCTAACAAAGTCATATATAGGCATCTTGAGTCTAATAAAGATTTTCAATAAATTTACCTAAAATTTGACGCAACTTTGAATTATGAGGTTTTTATCAAAATATTGGGTAGATTATTCAATCTATCTAATTTTAACATTTTATGTCTGTGGTGTTGAATTTTGTATTTAAATTAAATTGAAAAAATAATGATATAGGAAATGATGTTATGGGATTAGAATCTAAGCTATAAAATTGCTTTAAGACTATGTTCAATTTTCAAACTACAAGAGTGTATAAGTTGAAATAGAACTTCAATATCAGTATGCACTTTTTAGACAAGATTTATGAGCAAAGATTTCTTCATTTCTTCTTTTATATTTGAAAGATTTATTAATTCATGTATCTGGCCATTATCCAAAACTGTCAAAGAAAATTTCTGACAGGATGAGTTCCACTTCTCATCTTCTGCCAGAATTTCTGGGATGAGAGCAGACTGGAAATCTCAGCTAATGGATTGTGACTTCATTCTTTATATTCCATGTCCGCACAAACAACATAGGGCTCCACTACTGAAAATGAAAAGGCAAAATCAAAGCTCTGTGGTTGAATTCATTCTCCTGGGCTTTTCTACTTTTCCTGAACTCCAAGACCAGCTGTTTTGCATTTTCTTGGTTATTTACCTGGTGACCTTCATGGGAAATGCCATCATTATAGTCGTCATCTCCCTGGACCAGAGCCTCCATGTTCCCATGTACCTGTTCCTCCTGAACTTATCTGTGGTGGACTTGAGTTTCAGCGCAGTCATCATGCCTGAAATGCTGGTGGTCCTCTCCACTGAGAAAACTGCGATGTCTTTTGCAAGCTGTTTTGCACAGATGTATTTC
>CAUYTI010141924.1:15000-25037 GCA_963575145.1 Galago senegalensis | reverse complement strand
TCTCAGCTGGGCTCCCAGTTTTCGACTTTGTTGGATGTTTCTCCAGAGTTTATCCTTTCTTCTGAACAGGAGCTTCTGTTGGAGACTGGTGCCTGTCGGCCATCTTCTTTCCCATCCCTCAATATATAATTTTAATCCAATGCATACTAAAGCTCCACTTTCATACTTCAAAGATTTGAAAAAATAAAATTTAATTTTATATAGAATCAGAAAAAAACTCAAATAGCCAAGTCATTACTCTGAAATAAAAACAAAGTAGGAGGAATCACACATAAGACATCAAACTATACTATAAATCCATAGAGATCAAAACAGCATAGTACTGGCAGGAAACCAGAGAGGTAGATGAATGGAATAGAAAAGATAACCAAGAGGCAAACCCAACTATTTATTATTATCTGACCTTTGACACGCTAATTTTAAACATTGAGTGGGGATAAAATTCCATATTAACAATTGGTGCCGAGTGAACTGATTGGCAAACTGTAGCAGACAGAAACTGGACTGACACTTTTCACCATTAACTAAGTATGGCTCCCATTGGACTAAAAATTTAAACTTAATACATGAGACTATAAAAATAGCAGAAGAAAATTCAGTAAACCACTTGAAGCAATTGGCCTGGGCTTATATTTTATGAGGAGGAGCCCCCACCCCAGGCAATTAAAGCAACATCAAAAATACACTACTCGAACTTGATCAAACTAAAAATCTTCTGCACAGCCAAGAACACAATAAGTAAAAGAAGCATACAGCCCATAGAATGGAAGAAGATATTTTCAGGTTTTGGTTCCAACAGTCTAATAACCAGAATCCACCAACAACTCCAACATATTAGCAAGAAAATTACAATTGATCTCATCTCAGAGTGGGCAAGGGACATGAAAAGAAACTTCTCTGAAGAAGACAAGTGCATGGCCTACAGACATTAAAAAATGCTCATCATCTTTAATCATTAGAGAAATGCAAGTCAAAACTACTATGAGATATCATCTAACACCAGTAAGATTAGCCCTTATCACAACATCCCCAAACCAGAGATGCTGGTGTTAATATGGAGAAAAGGGAACACTTCCAGGTTGCTGTTGGGAATGAAAACTAGTATGTTGCTTGTGGAAAGATGTTTTCAGAACACTTAGACATCTAATAATATACCTGCCAATGGGTCCTACAATTGCTCTACTAGGTATATATTCCAAAGACAAAAAACATAGTATAACAAAGATATTTATACCAGAATGTTTATTGCAGCCCAATTCATAATTGCTAAGTCACAGAAAAAGCCAAAATGCCCATCAAACCATGAAGTAGTCAATAAATTGTGGTATATGAACACAATGAAATATTATGCAGCCTTAAAAAAATGGAGACTTTACCTCCTTCATGTTTACATGGATGGAGCTTGAACATATTCTTAGCAAAGTATCGAAATAATGGAACAAGAAGTATCCAATAAACTCAGCCCTACTATGAAACAATTTTGTACTTTTCATATGAAAGCTACTACCCATTTACAGGCCAAGAATACAAGGAAAGGGGAGAAGAAGGGAAGGGGTGAATGTAGGGTGATGCATCTTAGAATAATACATGCAAAACTTTATAAATATAGAAACTATTTGCCCAGAAACAATAACTAAGAAAATGCCACAAAGGCTATGTTAACCAGTTTGATGAAAATATTTCAAATTGAATATAAAACCAGCACACTATGCCACATGATTGCATTAATATACACAGCTATGATTTAATAAAAAAATATAAAAATAAAATCAAAGCAGAAAAATAAAGAAAGAAGTAAAACATCATAAAAAGTAGAACTGGGAATTGGGTGACATACCATTTAGGTCTGTTAAGTCATTGTGCAATCATTGGGCTCTATTTCTTGTTCTATAAAATGCCAGGACAGCACTAGATATAAACCAACTCTTCCATTTGATTATAAATCCATGACGTGAAAAGGATAGGATGGGTTATTGATTCCCTTGTCCATGGTTAAAAAGCAAAATTTAGTAAGAAGGAATTGAGTATGGAAAAATGAACCTCAGTGTTTGTAGCAGTTTGAACCCAATAACAAACCCAGACAGCAACTATGCATGCTTAGCAGAAATAAGATTAAACTTAAAGATGATAACCTATGGCAGAACACATTGTGATGTTATCTGTGGTTACCAAGTAGTGAATTTGTCCCAGAATGTCCTAGGATCTGGGCTTCTGGTCAATGATACTCAATTGAATTTTCTGCTCACTTCAGCTGGAAAATTGTGTTCTGAAATTTTTTGATCTAGGACATTTCTTAGCCCTTTATTCAAAAACAAAGAGGTAATCTCCCAAATGGGCCTTAATGATTACATTAATGACTGAGACTCCAGTCACTAGACTGACACAATAGATGAGATTTTGCACAGCAGTGTGACTCAAACTAAATTCCAGATTGTAAAACTGCTGAGGAACATGTAACAAGCATGTTTTTTATTCTTTTTTTTTTTAGACAGAATTTTACTTTCTCACTCTCAGTAGAGAACTGTGCCATCACAGATCACAAAAACCTCCATATCCTGGGATTAGGAATTTCATTTGCCTTGGCCTCCTCAGGAGCTTGACCTACAGTTCCTCTCCTTAATGCCTAACTATATTTTGTTGCAGATTGGCTGTGTCCATTTTTGAACTCACCACTCTCACTGTGAGCCACCACTTCAGACATCGAACATGGAATATTTTTTAAATTCCATCGAACATGGAATATTTTTTAAATTTTAAATTTTTTGGTGAGGAGTGGTTTTTCATGCCACTCGTCTTGGAAATTAGGCAGGCCCTGTCAGTTGGATTGTCTTAACTTCTGAACTGGAGGCAAGCATCAGCACTAGTGAGATACCAATCTCTGAAGAATGAAAAATGGCCAGATGTAATGCAGGCTTCTGGCATGCCAGCTGAAGGACAAGGTGCTCTTAAATGAGAACACTTGAAGTTTGCTGTGAGGTATGATACAAGGGTATTCTACTGAAGGCAACAACACAAGACTCTCTCAAAAACTAAATGGAGAAAATGATTTATATAGGAGTTATTCCTTATTTTTACTTTTTTTAAAATAGAGACAGAGACTTACTTTATTTATCACACTCAGTATATTTTGTGGCATCAAAAGATCACAGAAACCTACAACTCCTGAGCTTAGATTTTCTTCTCTGAGACACTCCTAGTAACCAGAGTGTTGTACATGCCACAACGCCTTGATATTATTTTTACTTTTGTCCATGGAAGTAGTGTTGAAAATTTTACCCTGAATTAGATGTTAACTTGAGAAATTATTCTCTCATAGGGAAATTGTTTTCCTACAACCCCTATTAGTCAAGACTTCAGATTCTCACAACTTTGACCAGTAGGTAGTTAAGATTCTTGTCATCACTATAACTTCCACACAGGGAATTGATAAGTCGTCTGCTTTATTTTTTTTTTTTATGCACCCTAAAATATCCAGATTCTACACTCCATAACTTTGTTACACTTTTCATTTTGGGCCAATAGTCTTGTGCCCCCATCAGTCCAAGGCCAGGGACAAGACATAGCTAAATGACTCTAATCCATCACATCCACTGGTAGTCTGCAAAGGAACAAAACACAAATAAACTTGTCCTGACTCAGTGTTTCCTCCTTCCTCAAGGGACCAAAGTAAATCTCCTCCTTTATATATCCCCATAATGCATCTGCCTACTAAATTTTCCTCATAATTTCACTCTTGGAATCTCTACCTAGAAAAATTTTTCTTCTTTCTTTTTTACTTTTTTGGTTTCCACAAAGTTTTTGCTTCCTGTAAAATCTTGTTTCTGAAAGAATATTATGAATTTTTTCCTTCATTTAAATTCTTGAATATGTGGACTCTGAGATTTTCCTCTGTTTTTTAAATATGTCTACTCAAAAATTTGTGAACATGCTCTTAAAAGTTTTTTTTTTTTTTTTTTTCTAAATTGCCTATCAATGTAAAGTATAAGAATAATTCTTTACTGTTCCTTGGTGGAACCTGCTTAATTTTTTAAATTAAATAATAGCTTTGTAGATTAATATTTTCTTGGTGTACAGTGTGTAGTTTCTATATACAATTTGAAATGCTGGTGGGATTGCAAAGTAATATGTTTCTTTTGGAAAGCCATCTGAAGAACACTTAGAAAACTAAAAATATATCTGCCACTTGATCCTATAATTCCTTTACTAGATATATATTGAGAAGATCAAAAGTCACACTATAATAAAGATATTTTTACCAAAATGTTCCTTGCTGCCCAATTCATAATTCCTAGGTCATGGAAGAAGACCAAGTGTCCATTGACCCATTACTGAATCAATAAATTATGGTATATGTATGCGATGAAATACTATGCAGCCATGAAGAAAGATGGAGACTTTACCTCCTTCATGTTTACTTGGATGGCGCTAGAGAATATTTTTTTTATCAAAACATCTCAAGAATGGAAGAAAAATTATTCAATGTACTCAGCCCTATTATGAAACTAGCTCAACAATACAGAGATAAAATTTACGGTTCAATTCTTGGAGAATTGGGATTCCTCATCTCCCTCTACTTTACCCATATTCTTCAGATAAAAATTTAGAATAGGATTCTTTTTATGTTACCCAGAGTTATCTCAAACTTCTGGGCTCAATCAGTCCACCTGACTCAGCTTTCCGTGTAACTAGAATTGCAGGCACAAGCCACTGCACTAGGCCCTATTAAATTTAATCATGTCTTTCCCTTCTTGCAATGGAATTTGTTTTACCCCAAGAATATGAGGAAAGGGGAGAATGTGGGGAGGGGTGGGGGTAGGATGAATGAAGAGAGGGTGATTGGTGGGACAACATCTATGGTTTATCCTATGGGGGTACATGTGAGTCTTTCTAAAGGTAGAATATATACGTATAAACACAATAATTAAGAAAATTACATAAAGGCTTTCTTTCTATCTTAATTTATATTATTTTTCATGAGACTGACTCTCATTCTGTTTCCAAGACTAGATTTTCCATAATCTCAGCCTTGCACACAATGACATCCAACTCTTTGTTTGAAGTGAACTTCATGCATCAGTCTCTGGAGTACCTGGAAATATAGGTAAAGGATACAACACATGACTACCCTTTCTACTTGAGAGGAAACCTGGCTGGAGATCAGGGATGAGGTTGTCTTTCTGTTGCTCCAACTTTTCTCTGGCATGGAAGTTCAGGGGATCTACCCAATTTTGATCCCCAATTTTGCTGCCCAGATTATCTACATATTGTAGTCATGCATGGGACAACTCATTGAACTCTACTTAAGCAATGAGCTTATTGGAGCCTTTGAGTATTTTCCAATCCTCAGGCCTTGGTGACTCATAGGGAGTATGTCATGACTGATTAACTTATATATGATAGGAGATCACCACAACTATGCATGGCTCTCATTTGTCCTTGTTAGGTTTTATTAGTTATTGTGTATTATACGTGTGATCCAACATCTCTTCTATATGCATAGGGGCCAGGATGTCAAAAGTTTAGACACGCATAGCATGGAATTCAGGATTGATGGAAATTTAAAGATAGGCTGATATCTTTAAATGATCATCATGAATAACTGTCCATGATCATCATGAATAACTGTAAGTATGGAGTACTTTACTGGACACAGTGTCTCACCAGATTTCATGAGGGAACCTTAACTGATACACCTACCATCCAACACAAACCTATTCTAGAGAAAGAATTCAAACATCAAGAAAAATACAACTAGGAATTGTGTGAAATAGCATTCAGGTGTGTCAAATCATCATCCAATCATTGGGCTCAAGTTTTTGTCCATGATCATCATGAATAACTGTAAGTATGGAGTACTTTACTGGACACAGTGTCTCTCCAGATTTCATGAGGGAACCTTAACTGAGACACCTACCATCCAACACAAACCTATTCTAGAGAAAGAATTCAAACATCATGAAAAATACAACTGGGAATTGTGTGAAATAGCATTCAGGTGTGTCAAATCATCATCCAATCATTGGGCTCAAGTTTTTGTTTTATGACATCCCAGGTGAACACTAGGTATAAACCACTCTCTACCATTTGATTCCAAAACTGTGACTTGAAAAGAAAAGGATGGGTTATTAAATCCCTTGCCCATGGTTCAAAAACAAAATTTAGGAAACAGGAATTCAGTGTGGAGAAAAGAACCTCACATTTTATAACAGTTTGAACCTAACAACCAACCCAGACAACAGGAGTTTGTTGAGGGTTCTGTGGGACTGAGGGGCTGATCTGTGTAGAAGAGTGTGTGGTAGGGAAGAAAAAAGACAGCTCTGAGTGAGAAGCTGACCCAGGGGTCTGGGAACCATCTTGTCTCAGGAGGCAATTGAACTGGAGCAATAGACTTTTGATCTATTCTGCACTTGTGCTGCTCCTGGTTGGGATTTGCTTTGCAGCATCTTGTAGTCCTAATACATAAAACCTATAAGCACGCCCAGTTCTTCCTCACACCCCTATACACATGCTCTCTCTCCTGGGCATGAGCTGGGAACGTTCACACTCCCACATCATATTTTGTGGAAGGACTTCTACTCCCTGCCTGAGTCACTGATGTCAGACCACATGCCAGCCATTGAGCATTGCAGCTCTCTTGGCTAATGCTGAGGCTGCAGCTGTGGCTCTCACTCTAGCACAGGAACCAGCTACTTCTGTGTATGGTCCACCATCTGCATGTGCCCACCATAGCCTCTTGCCCATCCCACAAACTGTGCTAAAAGAATGACTGTAGACCATCATGAAGGGGGATGGCACTTGTGCCCTACAGATAAGCAGTCTTGATTTGGGGGGTTGGATTTTTCCCTTTCATTTATCAATTCACAATTCTAATATGGAAGAAAGAAGGAAAACAATGACATTTCCAGCCAAATCAAAAAGGATAAGGAGATTATAGCAAAGTATCTTACTCAGGTCAAAGCTATTCATGCTCAGCTCACATGTGGATTAAATGCCTGGACCAGCAGCCTGTGCTCTGTGTGCAACTGTTACAGGACCTGTAGAACTTCTTCAGAAAGAAGGCTGAGATTGAGATGGACTACACCCACAATCTGGAGAAGCTGGCCAAGCACTTCCTGGCCAAGATGTGCAGCACCAAGGACCAGCAATTCAAGAAGGATCACAATGTTCTCTGTCGAGTCAACTGTTGAAATATCTTAAACCAGGTGAAGTGGAAGAGCAGAGACCATAACACCCTGAGTGACATCTACTGCAATAACATCATTTTTCTATTTATACAAGTCAGCGAGGACTCAGGACGAATATTTTCTTTTTATTAAATCTTAGCTTTAGTCATGGGGGATAGTGTGGAGTTTTTGTGCACAATTTGAAATATTTTCATCAAACTGATTAATATAACCTTCATGTCATTTTCTCAGTTATTGTATTAAAACATTTATTTTCTACTTTTAGAAATATTCACTTGTACCCTTGTAAGATAAATGGTAGTGCTGATTCTACTTATCACCCTGCCACCACTAATCCACTCCCTCCACTTCCCTCTCTATTCTCCACTCCATAATCTTAAGCTATAATTAGGTTATACCTTTCATATGAAACTAGTTTCATAATAGGGCTGAGTACACTGGATACTTTTTCTTCCATTCTTGAGATACTTTGCTAAGAAGAACATTTTGCAGCTCCATCCATGTAAACATGAAGGAGGTAAAGTCTTCATCTTTCTTTAGGGCTGCATGATATTCCATGTTGTACATATACCACAATTTATTGATCCATTCACAGGTCGATGAGCACTTGGGATTCTTCCATGACCTAGCAATTATGAATTGGGCTGCAATAAACTTTCTGATACAAGAATCTTTATTGTAATGTGACTTTTTGTTTTATAGATAATTACCTAATAAAAAAATTGTTGGATCAAATGGCAGGTAGATTTGCAGTTCTCTAATAATTCTCCCAACATCTTCCCAAGAGGAGTGTATTAGGTTGAATTCCCTCAAGCAGTGTAGAAGTGTTCCCTTTTCTCCACATCCACACCAACATCTCTGATTTGGGGATTTTTCTGATACGCTCTAATCTTACTGGAGTTAGGTGATATCTCAAAGTTGTTTTGATTTGCATTTCTCTGATGATTAAGGATGGTGAGCATTGTCTCATTTATCTGTTGGCCATGCACCTATCTTCTTTAGATAAATTTCTTTTCAAGTCCCTTGCCATCCTGAGATGTGATCACTTGTTCTTTTCTTGCTAATACATTTGAGTTCTCTATGGATTCTGGTTATTAAACCTTTGTCAGAGAGATAACCTGCAAATATATTCTCCCATTCTGAGGACTGTCTACTTGCTTTACTTACTGTGTTATTGGCTTTTTAATTTTATCATATCCCAATAGTATATTTGTGATGTTTCTCCAATTGCCTGGGGTGAGGAGAGGGACCTGTTCATAAAATTTTCATCCAAGCCGATTTCTTCAAGTGTTTCCCCCACATTTTCATATACTCTTTTCATAGTTTCTTGTGGTAGTTTAAATCTTTAATCCAGTGAGAGTCTTTATTAGTTAATAGTGAATGATTTAGGTCCAGTTTAAGTCTTCTACAGGTAGCCAGCCAGTGTGCCCAGCACCATTTCTTAAGTAGGGCATCTTTTCCCCACTCAATGTTTTTATTTGGCTTTTCAAAAATCAGGTAATGTTAAAAAGCTGGATTTATCTCTTGGATCTCTATTCTGTTCCATATGTATACATCTCAGTTGTTTTTTCAGTACCATGTTTTGATCACTATAGATTTATAGTATAGTATCAGGTCTGGTAACATGATTCTTCCCACTTTTTTAAATTTTTGATTAATGTCTTGGTTATTTGAGGGTTTTTTTTTTATTCCTTATAAATAAAGCATTATTTTTAAAACTCTCAAAGGATGATAGTGGAAATTTAAAATAGATTGCATTAAAATTATATATTGCTGTGGATAGTATAGACATTTTAACAATGTTGATTCTTCCGAGCCATGAGCATGCTATGCTTTTCCAAGTGTTAACATTTTTTTCCCATTCAAACTTTCTTTATTATTTCTTATAGCATAACTGTGTACATTAATGCAATCATGGGGTACAGTGTGCTGTTTTCATATACTTTTGGATGTATTCTCATCAAACTGGTTGACATAACCTTCATATCATTTCCTTAGTTATTAAGACATTCATACTCTGCTCTTAGAAAGATTCACTTGTACCCTTGTAAGATAAAACACAGAGATGACCCCACCTTTTTCCCTCCCTCAACCCATACACCATTCTCTCCTCCCCTCTCCCACCCACTTTCCACATTGTGAGGCTATAATTAGGTTAAGACATTTCTATGAAAGCTATGAATTAGTTTCAAAATAGGGCTATGGAGATTGAATACTTTTTCTTCCATTCTTGAGATAATTTGCTAACAAGAACATTTTCCAATACCACCCATGTAAACATGAAGGATGTAAGTCTCCACTTTTCTTTAGCACTATGTCATATTCCATGGTGTACACATACAACAATTTATTGATTCATTGTGGGTCAATGGACATTTGGACTTCTTCCATGACATAGCAATTATGAATTGGATGGAAATAAAGATTTTGATACAAATATCTTTATTATAAACTTATTTTTGGACTTCTGGATATATACCTAATAAAGGAATTGCAGGATCAAATGGTAGGTCCATTTTTAGTTCTCTTAGTGGTCTCCAGATATTTTTTCAAAATGAATGAATTAATTTGCATTACAACCAGGAGTGTAGAAGTGCTCCCTTTTCTCCACATCGATGCCAATATCTCTGGATTTGAGATTTTGTGATATGGGTTAATCTTACTGGGGTTAGGTGATAACCCAAAGTAGTTTTCATTTTCATTTCTCTGATGATTAAGGATGGAGAGCATTTTTTCATATACCTATAAGCCATGTGCCTATCTTCTTTAGAGAAATTTCTATTCAAGTCGTTTGACCACCCTGAGATGGAATCACATATTTTTTTTTATTGCTAATATGTTTGAGTTCTCTGT
>CAUYTI010141924.1:0-10000 GCA_963575145.1 Galago senegalensis | reverse complement strand
TTTTTCTCCATTCTTGTGATACTTTGCTCAGAAGAAAATGACAAGAAGACTGTGTTGACCAGTTTGATGGAAGAATTTCAGATTGCATGTGAAAACCCCACACTGTACCCCAGAAGTGCACTAATGTACATAGTTATCATTCAATTAAAAAAAAAAAAGAATTTAGGCTATGTAAGTTTTCTCTGTTCCAGCCCCAGGCCTTCTGTTCCAGCTCAATTGCTCTGCAAGTCAGAGGCGATTAAATGCACTGAGAAATCTGATTCCAGCAGGGAAAGTATTTGAGCTGTGGAAGTACTCTAGTTCCAGCCCATGCTTTATTTCCTCGCTATATTCCTCTGCAAGACAGATGCTGCTAGAGATGATAAAAAATTCAGTTTTTGGCAGCAAGCAATTAGAGTTTACACTCTGGTGCCAATTACAGCCTCTGTTAGCCCATTGCCTTTGTCTCAGCTGTATTTACCTGAGGCCTGGTGCTAATGTTCTCTTTACTTACAAAAGTTACCAGGTCCATTCTGCTGTGACTGCTGTCCAGAATCTCTGGTTGCCCAGAGAGATGGGGTTTGCCTATCTGGAATGGTGTCAGTTTGCAGCTCAGGATGCCACTATTCCTGTAAGGCTTCCTCTGAGCCAACTTTCTTCTCCTCACTCCTGTGCCACAGTCAGCACAGAGCAGCACCAACCATTCCCCCCTCCACTTCTCTCAAGGAGATGCCGAAGAATCTGGATTCTATAGGTAACAAACCCCTCAGCCTTCAGGGTGAGGGGGAAAATCGGAGTTCAATGTTACAGGTGGGAAATATATACAGTTTTATACAGTTTTACAGTTTTATGTGTGACAGCAGGGCACTGTGGTATGCCAGCAGAGGTAAGAGTTCCAGATTTTAGGGGGTCTCTTCTGTGGGATAGAGTGGGAGGAAGTTTGAACTCTGCTTTCTCGTTTGTATTGTGTAAGCTGTGAGACTTTCTTGTGGGGGAGGGGAGTCCTGTCCACATGGTGTGGATTTTATACTTTTTGAATGTATTTTTGGGGTCACAGCTCACCTCAGGAAGGTTGAAGTGCATTCTTCAATCTTCTCTCTTGGCTCTGCTCCAAACCATCAGCTCCCTTCCAAAACTTCTGTCCTTTAAGCCTCCTTCTGGATGAAAACCTCTAAAAGACTGGCTGCAGTCTGACGTCTTGGGTCCACTCCCCAAGTGTTAATATTTTTTAGCTATTATTTTCTTAAGGTTTCATAGTTCTCTTTATAGAGATCTTTCACATCCTTTGCTAGGTAAACTCCCAAATATTTTATCTTCTTTGGCACTACTGTGAACAGAATATATTCCTTGACTGTTTTTTCAGTTTGGCTGCTCTTGGTATATATAAGGTTGCAGATTTATAAGTGTTGATTTTGTAACCTGAGAGAATGATGTATTTCTTGATCACCTCTAAGAGTTTTTAGTAGAATACTTGGTGTTTTCCAGATGTACAATCATATCATCTGTGAAGAGTGAAAGTTTAATCTCTTCTGACTGTATATGGATACCATTGATCACCATTTTTCTCTAATTGTGATGGGTAAAAATTCCATTACAATGTTAAAGTGCATTGGAGACAATGGACAACCTTGCCTGGTTCTTGATCTGAGTGGAAATGATTTCAATTTAACTCCATTAAATATAAAACTGGTTGTGTGTTTGCTATAGATGGCCTCTATTGGTTTAAGAAATGTCCCTTCTATAACGATATTTTTAATTGTTCTGACCATGATCATAAAGGGGTGCTAGATATTATCAAAATCTTTTTTTGCATCAATTGAGATTATCATACAGTCTTTGATTTTAGTTTGTTTATGTGCTGAAATACATTTATGGATTTCCATATGTTGAACCAGCCTTGAGATCCTGGGATAAAACCCACTTGGTCATGGTATATAATTTGTTTGATGTGTTGCTGGATTCTATTTGTTGGGATCTTGTTGAATATTTTTTTGCATCAATATTCATTACTGATATTGGTCTATAATTTTCTTTCCTTTTGGGGGCTTTTTCTGATTTAGGGATCAAGGTGATATTTGCTTCATGGAATGTGTTGGGTAGTATTCCTTCTTTTTGTATATTTTGGAAATGTTAAATAATATAGGTACTAGTCCTCTTTAAAGTTTTGGTAGAATTCTCATGTGAAGGCATTTCATCCTTGGCTTTGTTTTTAGGAAGATTTTATATAGTTGATGTTATATTGTATCTTGATATAGGTCTGTTCAACATTTCCACTTCATCCTGTGTAAGTCTTGTGAGGTGGTGTGCCTCTAGGTATTAGTCAATAACTTTCATATTTTAATATTTTTGAGAATAAAGTTCCTTGTAATGTTTGTTAAGATTTTTTTTTAAATTTCTGAGGGATTTCTTTTTATTTCATCTTTACCATTTCTAATTGTTAAAATTAGAGATTTTACTCTTTTTTATGGTTAGGGAGGCCAAAGGTTTATCTAACTTATTGACCTTTTCATAAAACCAACTTTATAATTTCTTATCTTCTGTATGATCCTTTTGTTTTTAATTTCATTTAATTCTGCTCTAATTTTGGTTATTTCTTTTCTTCTGGTGGGATAGGGATTCGAATACTTTTTCTCCACCTGGTTGAGTTGTATTGTTAAATTGTTAACTTCATCTCTTTCTGTTTTTTTGAGGAAGGCTTGCAGTGATATAAATTTTCTTCTTAGTACTCCCTTTGCAGTATTCCAGAGGTTCCAGTAACTCCTATCTTCATTATGATTTTGCTCCAAAATTTGGTAATTTCCTTCTTGATCTTGTCTCTGACCCACCTATCATTCTTCATAAGTTTTTTCAGCTTCCATGTTTTTGTATGTGTCTGCAGATTCCTGATGTTACAGAGTTCAACTTTTATCCATGATGGTATTAGAAGGTGCAAAGAATAATTTCTATTCTTTAAATTTGCTGAGGTTAGCCTTTATCCTACAATGTGGTCTATGGGCTAATGAGAAAAATGTGTATTCAATTTTATTAGGATAAAATGTTCTGCAGATGTCTATTAAATTCAAATGCTAAAGGTTAAGTTCAAATCTAAAATTTCTGTGCTAAGCTTCTTGTTTGAGAATCTATCCAACATTGCCAAAGGACTATTGAAATCTTTAATTATGATGAACCTGGGAGAAATCAAGTTGTTCATGCGTATTAGAGTATCTGTTATAAATTGAAGGGCATTCTGGTTGGGAGCATAAATATTGATAATTGAAATATTATTGTTTTGAGTATTACCCTTAACAGTATAAAGTGGCCATTCCTATCCTTGTTTACTTTGATTGTTTAAAGTCTATTGTATCTGGGAATAAAATTACAATTACTGCATTTTTCTACTTCCCCTTTGCCTGGAATATAGATGACCATCCATTCACCCTACATCTACATTTGTCTTTTAAAGTAAGATGATATTATTGTATGCATCAGATATCTGTCCTGAGTTTTTATATTCAGTCAGTCAGCCTGTGACTGTTTAGACGGCAATTTAAGCCATTCACATTGATTGAGAATATTGATAAACTTGGTATAATTTTGAGTATCGAGTTTTTTGAATGTTCAGTGAACAAATTTAATCTTTTTATCACTGTGGAAGTTGTTATTTGATTAAATGTTTTTGTGTGAGTTTACTTATGTGGTGTAGGATTGCACTGGTCATCATGGAATATAGGCCTTTGAATATCCTGGAGGGCAGGTTTAGTTATGGAAAATTTCTTAAACACATCAATGTCATTAATTTATTTAATTTCTCCATCATACATGAAACTCAGTTTAGCTGGATACCAGATCCTGAATTGAAATTTTTTTTAGGAGATTAAAAGTCAATGGCCATTCTCTTCTAGCCTGAAAGGTTCCAGCAGAGAGATATGCAGTCATTCTAATATTTTTCCACTTGTAAGTAATAGTTTTCTTACATCTTGCAGCTTTTAGAATTTTCTCTTTCATATTAACTTTAGTGAATTTAATTATTATGTGCCTGGGGAATGTCTTATTTGGGTTGAGTTATGCTGGGGTTCTGAAACTGATTGCTAACTGAATTTCAGAATATTTTGGCATGTCTGGAAATTTCTCTTTCATAATTTCATGAAGAAGAGCCTCTGTGTTTTGTGAAGCAACTTCGTTGCCTTCAGGGATTCCTATAAGGTGAATATAATTTTAGTTTGAATTATCCCAGAGCTTGCTGAGAGAATGATCCATTTTTACTCACCAATTCTCTTCATTGTTTAGTGCTTGGGCACCTTCAGAAGGTTTTGCTTCAATGTCAGAGATATTTTTGTCTTCCTGCTCCATTCTATTAGTGAAGTATTCTACTGTACTTTTCAGATCTTTAAGAGCAGCAAACTCTCTCCTCAGTGTTTCAAACTCTATGGTCATTTTATCTTTGAAATCATTGAATTCTTGAGACATATTTTGGATAATTTCTTGAAATTATAATTCCCTCCTTTTCTCGGTTCTGTTGATCTTGTTTGCTATCCAACCACTGAACTCAAATACTGACATCTCAGCCATTTGCTTATGAATGTGATCTTGTGCTGTATCTATCATATCATGCCTTGGGGTAGTTTAACTACTCTGATTATTAATGTTGCTAGAGTTTTCCCACATATTCTGCCCCATGTTTATTTTTCTCACTTTGCTAGGTGGGAAGATAAGGTGAAATTGAATTGGGTGTTCCTAAGATTGTTGTTAACTCTCCCTTTGTCAAGTATTTGGGAATAGATGCTGCTTTTTCTCTACAGCTTTGCAAAATACTCATATAGTATTACAGTCTGAGGCTGATGAAACCTACTTGGTGTGTTGGGTTTAGGTGGCTCTCTCTTTGTTCAGCTAGTTTTTCTCGCATTTAATGGAAAGTCAAAGCTCCTGAAGCTGGCCACTACCTTCTGCTGCCAGCTGCCTGGGGGAGCTGTGGCTGCCAACCTCATGCATTTAGTATGCACTGGCTAGTGTTCCACTAGGTCTCATTCTAATCCTGAGGGTAGTCATTCAGCAAATGCTTATTTCCCATAGCACCTGGTCCTTTTCCCCTTCTACTCTGCAGCACTGGTATCCCTATAGAGTGAGTTCTGGTTTCCTCTGGGAGACTGCAGAGTTGAGGACATGTCTCTTCAGAATTAGACCCTGATTGGCTTGCTCTATTGAAATTGGATCTTTGTGCGAGGTGACCCTGTACACTTTCCAGGGTGACTTCCACAGGCAAGGAGTTATGGCTGTAGGAGCAGCTCTGGGAGAATAGCAGTGCTGTGGAGGCTACAGAAATTTTGGCAGCTCCTGACACCTGTTGACTTCAGAAAGAATAGAGCTTCTGTCAGGAGTCTCGTTGGGCGGGTTTGGGGCATACAGGCTGGGAGGTTGTGGGGAGGCGAGGAGTGATGACATGAGAGCACTGGCTCTGGTAGTCTTAGGCAGGCCAGAGTGGGGTGGGTGGATGCAGGGAGCACAATCTGAGGATTGCTGACAATCACAGGCTGCCTTGCTAGTCCCAATGAGTGCACCCCATAGTGCCCAGGCTCTGGTGGTTACTGGCCAGCCTGTTGGGCTGGGTGGGGGTGGGTGATGGTTCTAGCATTCACAGGTTGTCTGGCTGGTTGGGGAACACAATGCTGGGCATGCAAGCTCTGGTGATCACAGGTGATAGGACTGTCAGCAGGGAGTGGAACTGGGGGCACGCAGGCTCTGGCTGTTACAGGCTGGCCAGCTGGTTGTGGAGAGCATAACCCAATGTGCACTCTCTCTGGTGGTCACAGATCAGCTGAGTAGGTGGGGGGGGGAGGTGGGGTGGCTCTAGCAGTCACATTCTGGTTAGATGTTTGTGGGACCCAGGCAGGTTGGGGGGATGTACATGGGGAGCACATCCCAGGGACCATTGACTGTGGCAGTCACAGGCTGCTGGCAGCAGAGCTCTTGGTTTGGCAGGGGTAGGGGACCATGTTCCTGACTCTCCTCTCACACTCTATGTGGGCATGTGGGGAGAGATGGACTGGAGTTTAATAATTGCAGTGAAAAGGGTTAGTTCAATTTTTTGCTTGGGAAAGAATGTTCAGAGTCACTTCAGTATTGCTCTAGGGAAGTAGACCCCACTTCCTATAGCTCTCACACATGGGGTAAGACAATAGGTCCTCAGTTCACCGATCACCTGTAGAAAACCTGTAGAAATTGGGTTTCTTATAGTCACAGCCTGCCTCAGCAGAGGTGACCTGCAGGTATCACTCTTCTTTCAATGTTTGGCTGCCAATCTTCTGCTTAATCATTTAATTTCTGTACTTTATCCTTCCTTCTGGATGGAAGCTTCTGTTAGAGGCTGACTCCAGTCTGCCATCTTGCTGTGCCCCCCATGAAGACTCTTTAAAAAGAGTAAAGATGTCAGCCAGCAGTTCTAAGATGACTTAATGAAGATGCTAAATGAGCTCTATTTAGACAAGAATACATATCACATGTACAATGTCGACAGCATCAGTGCTCAGAGGAAACTAACAGAAGCAGAGAAATAGGAGGAGAAGCAAATTGGTAAATCAGTAAAGCAGGAAAACTGGCAGATACCATGCTCTCCAGGCTTCACAGCCAACATTCTCTTGAGGAGAAACATGTGGAATAGCTCAGTGAAGAAGATGAAGGAGAAGTGCCAAGTCAAGTACACAGAGAATAAACTGGAGGCTATTAAAACCTGGAATGAGTACTCAGTGGCTTTGGAGGCAACCAATGAAGCTGTCAAGTAATATATCCATGATCTGTGTGACCTTATTAATTTTTGTGACATAGGATACCATGCTAGCCTAAACTGGGCTCTGTGCACCTTCCTCTTTGCCTAGTTAAATCTATAACAGTCAAAGCATGAGGGTCTGGATGCCACTGAGAATGAAGTGGAAAACATGAATGAAACTGTGGTACTCCCTATGACCTGAAAAGATAGAATCAGACCCCCCACTTAGATGTAAATAATTGGTAATTTATTTTACCTGCTGCAGGGACTGTGGCTTCCAGAGGCAGGCAACAGCCAAGTAGGGGGTGGTGGTTTGTCTTTCATAGGATTTAGGAAAGCATATTACAGAAGTGAAACATGGCTGGTTAAGGGGGGTTATAGCCTAGTTAGTCATAAATACAGCAGTGGTTGCAGTAATGTAAGAATGATTAGTATAGTTTTGGTTTACAATGGCTACATCTCATACCACAATGGTTATGGCTATATAACAGTAATTAATCAAGTTTCAGTGAGTTTTCCACCATTGTTCATCTACTGAGAACTAGAGGGATTTGTGAAACTTGAGACTTTTCTCCCTTGTTATAAAGTTTGTTTTTGTTAATACCCAGAGGGAAGTATGGGGCCTGGGATTGTGGCTGGGAAGGCCCATAGGGAAAGATGAATGAGAGAAGTCAGGGAGACCTGGGAGGAACAGGAACTTACAACATTCCCAACTTGTCTTCTTGGGAAAAATTAAATCTTTAATTTAAAATGATGGCTGAGGGGCTTGGGGGTTACAGTTCCCGTGGTCTTCTTCTCTCCAACTTAGTTGGTCAAGCCTAGTCTCCAGTTTGGAGGTTGTGTAGCTGTTACAGTAGAATGCTGTTAATTACTCACATGGCCATTCATTTCAGTTTTTCTTAGTTTTTTGTTTTGTTTTGTTTTGTTTTTGTAGCAGAGGATTAATGAAGTTTTTTTGAACAATATTGGTGGCAAGATTTACATTTAATTGAAGTTTGTTTCTTGGCAGAGTTTACTTATTCTTGCTCATATGGCTTTGTTTATACACATTACTCTGTAATATTCAATACTGTACAAATGTTTAACAGGTGATTTTTGTTGAATTCTAGGGCTTTAGAATAAATATAAATATTGTATATAATTTTATATTTTTTGGCCAGTTCCTTAGTTCCATTTAACATATTATTTTAGTAAAACAGTTATATTTCACTTTATGAGGTGATAATACAGACAAGGTTAGGATTTAATACAGGTGAGTTACAGCCTTTTTTCTCTTTGAATTAATTTTTTTCTTTTTCTTCAATTTCTCTCATTACTAAAGACAAATTATAGCAGAACTAATTTAATTGTTAAGATAAACTGAACTTTAGTTATACTGATTATTTGCATAAAGTGCAGTAAGAAGAATTATTTATTATCTGGACTCTTTTTAAAAATTGGCTTTGCTGGGACATTTTATAAGGAAATTTATGTTAGACATTTTAAAAGCCTCTCATTAGTCCAGGTTTTATCTGTGCCACTAGATACCTGTATCTATTGGGTAAATTCTTCTTTCCTTGAGGTACTCAACTATATTTCAACTCCCAGACCTGTCAGGAAGTTTTCTTTGTTGCTTACTACAGATCAGGAAATGTTACTAATGGGTATCTGGCATGTTTTTAAGAGGGCTTTCGACTGACTTCACAAAGTCAACTTTAATTTCTTAACACAGTCTGGAAATTTCTGGAAACGCTGTTCCAGCCAAAGCCATGGTAAAATAGTCAATGTCTTTATTATTTATTATAGAGCAAGAGAAATTATTATTTAAATTATGCAAATATCTTTATTGTTAGAAATTAAGAATATTTACCATTGGCTTGCAAATTCTGGAGACATCAAGGAGAAAGAGGAAAATATATATGTTTTAAATTCTGCTCATAAGTATATACATTGTTTGAGAAGTTACAAAAATCTCAAAAGACAGAAAGTTATTTTCTTGACTTCTGGAAAACAGCATAGGAAGAACCAACAATATTTTAAAGAAAAAGGTATAGTAAATGATTTTTATTCTGTTTGAAGATGGTTAACAATATTCATAGATGTGTTACCAAGTTTTATTTTTTCTTTCTTTTTTTTTTGGATAAACTTTGAGCTCAGTCAGTACATAAAAAAATTCCTTTTAGATTAATTAAAATTAATACTGACAGTACATGTTAGGACAGCCTAATGTTTTATAATACTGGAAAAAATTCACACAAAGTTAATTAACGTTTTATATTTTACAATGCTTTCCATATGCTTTTAAAAAATTAAATAATTTTATCTTGTTTTTCTCAGGTTCAGAACCTGCCAGTCTTGGTTAATGTGACTGGAGTCACAATCACTATGGTATGGTCACCAAGCCCTAAATTTAGAGTTTTGGTTTGGGAGGGTTTGTCAAATATCAAAAGCTTAAGACATTTGTTTAAGCAAGATTACAAGCTAAAAGATTTTAAAGGAAAGACATAGTCAACTGGATTACTCGTACATTTTTTTTTTTTTACAAAAAATGAACTTTATTTAATTTATAAAGGCAATCTAGAAACATTTTAAATCTTCTTTAACTTTTTTTTCCCTTTTTTTTTTCTTTTTTTTTATTGAATGTTAACTATGTACATTGATACTCTTCTGGGGTACAGTGTGGGGTTTTCACATGCATTCTGACATACTTCCATTAAACTGGTCAACACAGCCTTCATGTCATTTTCTCAGTTAATGCTTTAAAATGTTCACATTCTACTCTTAGAAAGATTCACCTGTACCCCATGAGACAAACCTCAAAAGTGATCCCTCCAAACCCCCTCCCTCCTCCAATTCCCCCCTCCCTTCTCCCTCCCCGCTCTACATGTTCTTAGGCTATTTGGTTATAGCTTTCATATAAAAGGTTTAAATTAGTCTCATAATAGGGGTGTGTACATTGGATAATTTTTTCTCCATTCTCGTGATACTTCGCTCAGAAGAACATTCTCCAGTTCCATCCATGTGAACATGAAGGATGTAAATTCTCCATCCTTAATGGCTCTCCATTCTTAATGGCTGCATAGTACTCCATGGTGTACATATACCAGAGTTTGTTGATCCATTCGTGGATCGATGGGCATTTGGGCTTCTTCCATGACCTGGCGATTATGAATTGGGCTGCAAGAAACATTCTGATACAAATGTCTTTGTTGTAATGCGATTTTTGGTCCTCTGGGAATATACCCAACAAAGGAATTGCAGGGTCAAATGGCAGGTCTATTTTTAGTTCTCTAAGTGTTCTCC
>CAUYTI010141922.1:0-50756 GCA_963575145.1 Galago senegalensis | reverse complement strand
GCCCGGACCCGCCAAACAACAATGATGGCTGCAACCAAAAAATAGCCGGGCGTTGTGGTGGGCGCCTGTGATCCCAGCTACTTGGGAGGCAGAGGCAGGAGACTCGCTTGAGCCCAGGAGTTGGAGGTTGCTGTGAGCTGTAATGCCATGGCACTCTACCCAGGGGGACAGCTTGAGGCTCTGTCTCAAAAAAAAAAAATTATAAGATTAACAAAAATAATATAAAATGCATATCCTGGTGAAATAGCCACATGGCAGCTGAAAAGCGTATATTCCCTTCCTGTTCTCCCATGTTCCCTAGCTTGTCGTGCATTCTTTCCAAAAATCGGGGCTTTTTTAAAACGCTATAGGACGCAGGACAAATTGTTAAAAATTGGGACTGTCCTACCAAAAGCAGGATATCTGGTTACCTTACCAAAGGAGTACTTCAAAGGTGACCACAGGGATATTTAGCAGTGAGTATATAGCACTTTTTCTAGAATGAGTTCACAAAGCTAATTGTCCAACCTCATACATAGCAAATCACTTGAATCTGGGTATATGGTGACTGGCTTGTCTCTGATTAATAGACCCTTATCTTAAGTAAAAGTATTCCAAGCCTATAGACAAAGCTTTATTTCTTTAACCAATTACAAGTCAAAGACTCTATAAGCCTACCTATAACTTGTAAGCCTCCTCCCACCCCAGATGTCCCACCTTTTCCACCCAAATTAATGTACGTCCTCTGTGTATGGACTTATGACTTTATGTTCAATTCTTGTCTTCAAAAAATGTATAAAACCAAACCAGGGCAAAACCACTTGCTCAAGGCTTCTTGGATATGGCTCAGGGCCACGGTCCTCAAATTTGGCTCAGAATAAACCTCTTTATTTTTACAAAGTTTGTTTCCTTTAGTGTTGATGAACATTTTTTCACAAAAAATACATTCTTTTTAAAAATTTATACTAAATGCACTGACTTAAGCCAGGAGCCATGCAGAGTATAGCCCCAGAGGCAGTCCACCTCTGTTCCATCTTGTCCATGTTCACTGGCTGGAGGACACTGGACACATTACCTACTGCCTCTGTGCTCTTGGCCACAGAATGACAGCCCTTCATAAGTAAGGTCATTGTCAGGATCAAAGCACATAGATCTGCGGCCAGCACATAGTAGGAACCCCAGAAATGTTCATTTTTAATCATTATTATTAGGGAATAGATGGCTTTGAAATGAGTGCTGGGTGGCAACGAGGATCACTAAATAACTGAGTGACCCAGCCCTTGTTACCCAGCTCACATCCTCCTGTTTAAAATATGCACCATCATGAAAGCTTAGCGGACAACATGACATGAATCTTTGTAGTTACTCCCTGCTAATAGTAATACAAATATAGTGAAAATCTTATAAATTTCAGGGACTAACTAATAACACTTGTTGGAATATATAATGTGTTCCAGGTGCTTACTTTATTATTTCTGACCTCACCAATGCTGCTCTAAGATTATTATTACCTTCCTTTCATAGGGCAATGAAAGGTCAGGAAGATTAATCACTTGCCAAAGGTTACCCAGCCACAAACAGCTGAAACCGGGCCACTCCACTCTACTGCCCCATGCCTCTTTGGTTAGGTCACATGGTCTTTAATAAATCTTCATTTAACAACCAGTTCTGAACACCTGCTTGGTGACATTCCCTGGAGTTGGGCATCTGTGCCCTAAAGATGCACCAAACCCCATTCCTGACCTCCAGGCCATCCAAACTTATTATTTATTTAACCTTTTCTTCTTCACAATTCATCAGTGACACAGGTGACAGAGTTGGCCGTGCACTTGATTTATATGCTCTCAGAATCGTTTGCCTCATTAGCTATTGTGGTACAAAATGCGTCACCACCTGCTGGGATGAATGGCACATCTCACACAGTCCTGAAGAAGGAATAGGCTTTACTAGAGAAAAGGAAAGTTAAATAAGCCAAAGGTCAGAAAAAGAAGGGAAGGCATGAGACTTTGCTTGAAGAAACAGGGACAAGTAAATAGAAATAAGCACATTCCTAGAGAAAACAAGAAAGCCAAAGGACTTGGGGAACAGCTTTTCCAAGAGTTTATGAGATAATATGAATTATGAAATTTAGGGCATCTCTGTATCCTCCCAACTCCCTGGAAGTGCCCTGAATCAGTGGTTTTTACCTGTGGGATGAAAAATAAAGAACTCACTCTGTTTCCACCCCTAGGTCTCCCTGCAGACAATCTCTGCTCACCCATTTGGTTCTAACCTTTGTATGGGACCCAGGACACTGAACTTTTCTCTTAAGCCCATTTTCTTTGCTAATAGTAAGTCTATTTCACTGTTACTGTACATCATCCGCCTTGCTGGGGTGAGCCATTATGCTTTTCTTATTCCCCCTTATCCCCGTGCAAGGCCTTGCTTTTGTATTCTTTTCTATTTCATTTTTTAAATACCCTTCACAACCCACTCCATGATGTCACAGTTCAACCTTTGAAAAAAGCCATCTATTGTCAAAACTCCACTGGAGCAAGGACTGTGTCCATCCCATCCTCCAACATGTACCCTGTGTTGGATAAATGTGTTGAATCAAAGAATGAAATCAAATCAGTGAAAATTACATAACATCATCTTAAACTCAAAAGCCAAGGAGGAGGTAGATTTCCCCCACCACGGGGAGCATGGGGGTCCCTTGGGGGCCTAATTCTTTTTCATTATCTGTTGCATTAAAAATAAGGGAATAAAAAGGTGATTTGGGTTTCCCACTCTGCGACAGCTTCCCATATGCTCACTGCCTTTAACCCACCTCAGAACAAAAAATCAGACATAGCTGAGCGCTTTTTAGGTGTACCGTATGAAATGCAAAATAAATTTAGACTTCCAAGTAAAGCTATTGTAGTTACTCATCTGCTTGGTTGGCTAAGATGTGACCAAGCCATAAAATAGAGGCTTCTCTATTCCACTTCCCCAGCGGCTTCCAGTTCCACGAGGGTCTTAGCCACAGGTTCTGCGTGGTCTCTGCCGAGGTGACTCCTTAAATTCTTGCCTTCCCACCGTGGTGTTGGTCACCAGGGACCCGGCTGGAGCAACAATATGCCTGCACTTTGAAAACTTGCCACTAGATGGCATCACATAGCTGTCAAGACAGGGGAGGATGGGGGGCGCGGGTACTGGCCCTTCTTTTTCTAAACTCTAAAGAAACGCTGTTCAATTTTTTTGTGCAGTATTTTCTTTGGTAGTTGGTAACCAGTTGTGACTATGTTGTTTTTCAAAAGTAGTTCTGGAAGCAGCAACATTTAATCCTGAAGCAGACGTAGGACCCTGTGAAGGTCCAGGGTGAGAGATACACTCTCCATGCCTGAGCTGGCCAAGAAGCAGCTTTTCCCTAAACTGGGATTACTGCATCCCTGCACAGTCCACTTTCTTAAGCAAACTTCAAAGACTAAGAGCAGAAGGGTGTATGCAAACAAAGAGTAGACAAAATCCAGCTCAGAATAACACCATAAAGTGTTCGGCATTTGTGACATTTCCAAGTGCTAAGTCACAGTATGATGTTTGGGTTATTGTTTCTGTTGTGTTTTTCTCCTTCCCTGCTCCTTCCTGGAATGGAGAATTTCAAGTGCACTTAACAACCTAAAGACCCGAGTCTCTCGTGGCTAAGTGAACTTGACCTCTTTTGTTGACATGGGAAAATGATACTTATCCAATAAGTGATCAGCCCAAACTATATTTTACTTTTCAATTCTCCTGTATGGGCCTACACCTTCCTCTCCAACCTAAAAATGGTAATCGCTAACACTGACCACCTAATGCAGACTTGGCAAGGTGGGGAGTCCTCTGCACCCCAGTTCTATCCTACAAGAAAACTCTGAACAATGTTCCATTAACGTCACACCCATTTTATGGTAAAGGAAGAGAAGCTTATTTATGTAACTTGCCCACGATCACACAGCTAAGAAGCAAAGGATCTGAATTCAAATCTGAGTTTAATTAACCACCCCCTCAATAAACTTTCAGAAAAATGTTTGAAAACTCTTCAAGGAGTTTTCCTGTGTACAAGGAAAATTGCAAGGAGTCCATGGGTTAGAAGCAAGGTAGGTTCTATAGGTTTGTTCTTAAGTTGAATTGATATGTAAGGTGGAGCAGGTAATTTACCTATTATTGTAATAGCCTCCATTCGTGAGAGTTGTACGTAAGTTGGGTTGTTTGTAACTCGGGGACTGCCTCTACAGGAGCTAGTGGGCAAGACCCATCTGGGAACTCTTCTATCGTCCATTATGTGGTCCTTATAAAAAAGATCGTGTTATGGCCTCTCACATAATCTGTGTCCAGAAAATGGAGAAATGGAATATACTCGTACACTACTGGAGTATATTCTATGTGCCCCTTACCCGTGTGCAAGATTCAAGGTAAGCCAACCCAATGTCAGATGTGACCGATCAGATGTAAGTAACGGAGTGCCTGACATCAGTGGAGGATCGCACACTATTCACGGCGTAGCTGTGAGGGAGGGAGAGAAGTGACATCTCTATAGAACATACAAGCTAGGGCTCTGGATGGGACTGGCTTCCTGTGTGTCCCACACAGTCAGGAGATCCCAGCACATGGGGTTTCATTAATTATTCGTTAAAATACTTAGTAATTTGGTCTTCGTGTTTTGCAAGTAAAGCCTGACAGGACAATGGAGGAGGCACTGGGGCTGGAACCTTAGCTCCGTGGTCTGTCCCTGGCTGCCTCCCTGCCCGACTCTTTGGCCATATGGTCCCCACGCCCAGCAACTGCTGCCCCCACCCCTGAGGGACCCCTGGCATGGGCATGGAAAGGGCTTCCTTTTTTTATTCTTGCAAAAGAATTCATGGTCAGGTTCTTTTAAGTAACAGTTGTCCTTGAGATATTGAAAAACCTAATCCCATTAATAAAAATGTATTTGTGAGCAGCACCTGTAGCTCAGTGGGTAGGGTGCCAGCCACACACATTGAGACTGGCAGGTTTGAATCCGGCCTGGACCAGCTAAAACAACAATAACGACTGCCAAAAAAAAAAAAAAACAAAGAAGAAGAAGAAGAAAAATAGCCAGGCCTTGTAGCGGGCATCTGTGGTCCCAGCTACTTGGGAGGCTGAGGCAAGAGAATTGCTTAAGTCCCTGAGTTTGAGGTTGCTGTGAGCTGTGATGCCACAGAACTCTACTCAGGGCAAAAACTTGAGACTCTGTCTCCAAAAAAAAAAAAAAATGTATTTGTGCACAAGTAGAATGAATGTTCTTTAAGGCAAAGCTCTTCATCTGTTTTGGTCACTGTTGTGCACCAAATGCCAACAACAGTGTCTGGAACATTCAAAAAAAAATGTCGGATGAATAAACAACTAAGTGATTTCTCAGAAATCTATGCATTGAGAGGTGTTCTCCGGAAGGCAAGGCCCACATCTTTCTTCATATTCCTCCCAGAACCTGGCACAAAGCTGAGTACATGACAGGAACTAGGTGAATTCCTGCTAGTGGATCAATTCAACTAGTTATCTGTTTGGGCAGGCAAAGCCAAATGCACCATCTTTATACCCAGTGAAGTCACTCTTGCTGTAGTTTTACTTAAGTTTCTGCACAGCTGATAGGTGTTAAGGGCTATGCCAAGAACACTGTTCAAATGCTTATTGATGGTGACCATGAAATAAGTGGTTAGGGGGAAGCCTCAGCAAGAAGAAATCTGATAAGCAGCCTCTTCCTTTGGCCTCTGTCCGGCCAAGTTCCTTATTTTGCCTTGGGTGGAGAACTTGAGGCCGGGCATACCAGCTGCTCTTGGGCTCACAGCCGCAAAGCCCTGGGCAGAGAGGCAGGAAGCTGCGGTGGCAAGCAACGGCAGTCAGGGCCTGGTGGCATTTCACAGATTTCACGGAACATGGACGCAGCTCTTGTAAAGGGCTGACCACAGAGCCAATAGCAGCTCGTGTTCTTTGCCCGGCTTACCCGAAACATCGTGCCCAGGAGTCTGAGTTTCAGCGGGAATGTCTGCTGGGCAAGCCAGCTGTTCCTGTCCTCAATGAGCACATAATTTCCCCCAGGACATGTTCAATGACAGGACTGTCAGAACTAAAGCTTTAATGATTCCACACCTAACTTCATCCATACATATATGATCATTTTACCACTGGGGGGATGAGGTTGCTTAGTCTGGAAAAGGGATGTTAAAGAACCATGTTAACATCATGTCGGTATCCAAAAACATAATTGCTTTTTAATAAGAAAATTATCAATCAAATGCTCTCTGGATTCACCAAGGGTAAAACAGAAGGAAATAGGTTTAACCTTTGGAGACAAGGCATTGATTAGACTGAATGGGTGCTTTTATTTTTTGCTTTGAGACAGAGTCTCCCTGTGTCACCCTGAGTAGAGTGCTATGGCATCATAGCTCACAGCAACTTCAAACTCTTCGGCTCAAAGTGATCTTCTTGCCTCAGCTCCTGAGTAGCTGGGACTACACGTGCCCTCCACAATGCTGGGCTATTTTTTTTTGGAGATGGGGTCTCTTGCTCAGGCTGGTCTTGAACTCCTGAGCTCAGGCAATCCACCTGCCTAAGCCTCCCAGAGCACTAGGATTACAGGTGTGGGCCACCGTGCCTGGCCTAAAATTTTTAGATAAAATATAAAATTCAACATTTGAAATGAATGGATAAGTTAGTAAGAAACCAAGGAAGTTCCCCGAGAACCAAGTAGAGGTCTAAGTTCGGAGAGGTAAACCAGCAAGAATGCTGTGGCTAATCCACAAACATCTACCAACCCCAGGTGACCTGACTTCTATCTGAACAGTCTTATCTGAGGACCCAGAAAATAAACCTGGTGAGCCATTTGCAAGGGAGTCCAATCAATGAACATTGCCCCACCCACCCCCACCCACCCCCTCTCCAAATGTGCACTCAGTTGCAAGCACACAGATAGCCTAGGATCAGGAAGGGATGAGTGGTGGTAGTGGGGGAGGGGAGAGAATCTACCTTATCAAAGCAGAGAACAAAGAAATAGGTCTACTTCTGTTTTGGTTCTGGAATAATATTTTCACATCCTCCTTAAGCATCCATGGCCACTGACCAATCTTCATGTCAGTGAGATTTGCACAGCCTGGAAAGCCACAGGAGGAAAATTTTAATTTAAAATGAATCTAAATAGCTGGGCGTTGTGGTGGGCACCTGTAGTCCCACTTGCTTGGGAGGTTGAGGCAAGAGAATCGCTTAAGCTGGAGAGTTTGAGGTTGGTGTGAGCTGGGACGCCATGGCACTCTACCAAGGGTGACATAGTGAGACTCTGTCTCAATAAATAAATAAATAAAGTGAATCTAGTTTGATAATGTCCTCAGTGCTAGGCAGTCTAATCAATGCCTTGTCTCCAAAGGTTAAACACAAATATAATACTTTCTGGAAATATGTACACTCAAACCAACTAGGCCTTAAATAATCTTCATAGTAGAATTCCAAATAGCATGAGCTCACATTCAAGATGTATAAAACACACAAGGAAGTAAGACACCAAGAAGAAGAAAGAAAAAATAATATAATCATACCCCAAAGTACTTTAACTATTGCAATTATATATAAAATATAATGGCTGTAATTAAAAATGAAAGAGTAAATACCAGATTAGGGCAATTAAAGAGTAAAGGAGTGGGATTAAAGATATTTCTGAAGATATTGCTAGAAATATACCCTACAAGAACAAAATATAAAAAACAAAAGTAAAGAAAATTAAGATGCATAATAGAGAGGGCCTTAAATAGTTAAATTGGAATTTAGAATGCAGTAACAAAAATTATAGGGACTAGACATTATTGTAAAGGGTAAGTCTGAGAATTTTGAGAATTGATACAACATGCTCAGCAAGTCCAAAGAGTCCTAAACAAAATTATTTTTATTTTTACTTTTATTTTTTTGAGATAGAGTCTCACTCTGTCACCCTCAGTAGTGTGCCATGGTGTCACAGCTCACAGCAGCCTCAAACTCTTGGGTTCAAGAGATCTTCTCAAGTAGTTGGAACTACAGGTGCCCACCACAATACCTGACTAATTTTCCTATTTTTAGTAGAGATGGGCACCTGAGCTCCAGCAATCCACCCATCTGGGCCTCCCAGTGTGGTAGGATTACAGAAGTGAGCCACTGTGCCTGTGATAATAATTTTTACTGCATCTCCAAAGAGCTAGAGACAAAAGACAAATTAATGACAACAGAATGAAAATAAAATAAATCGCTGATTTCTCAACAGCAAAAGTAGAAGTGAGAAAACTCTAGGTTGATGTCATTAATATGAATTCTGTGAGAGAGTAAGAATGACCCTGGAGTTGCTGCCTGCCCAGAGAAATTGTCTTTCAAGAAAAAGAGTAAAATCAAGACATTGCCAGAAAAACAAACACTGAGAATGATTACCATCGACAGTCTCTCCAAAACCCTAAAATATACACTTCCAGAGAAAAGATACCATCACAGAGAAGTCTGAGATACAAGGAAGTTTGGGGAATAAATCAAATGTGGGAAAACCTAATCTTAAACATAGATTATGTGAACCAATACAGTGTATGATGGAAGAAATTAAAAATGACTGATGGCATGTGAAGTGTGACTAGTTCTCTGATTTGGGAGGAGAATGAAATGTATTAATTAACTTGGAATTCTGTAAAGTATTCATGTTAAATAATCAAAGGCAGGGGTGGGGAACTATTTCATGTTGGAAGGTCACCTTCATGTAACTGTAATTGAATGAAGTAGCATTCAGGCAACTTTGATGAGATGGACTTTAACATGTCCATTATTTTTGTAAAAATCTAACTACTAAGTACTGAGTAAGTTCAAAAAAATAAAAACTACTTTTTAAAATTTAATTTATTTTTTAAATTGAATAAAATTAATATGAGGGTATAATGTTTAGGTTTCATTGTTCTCACTTCAAGGGTAAAGTTTCATTTGTAGAAGAGCCTCTCACCCAGGGGGCATGTTATACATCCTCACAATGTGTACACCAGGGAGTGGTGCCTGTAGCTCAAAGGAGTAGGGCATTGGCCCATATGCCAGAGGTGGCAGGTTCAAACCCAGCCCTGGCCAAAAATTGCAAAACAAACAAACAAAGAAAACGTATACAGGTGAGATATGTATCTAGGTGAGAGCCCACCTCATGCCCTCCAATCTTCTGTCAAATGTCCTTCCCCCTCCCCACTCCCGCTTCCCTCTACTCCAGAACTGGACTATATTAGTGTTTTATTGTTCTTATGAGCAGGGGATTGTTTCTATATTGATTTCATATTAGTATGGAGTACACTGGATATTTACTTTTCCATTCTTATGATACTCTACTAAGAAGAATGTATTTCAACTCCATCCAGGTAAATGTAAAAGATGTAAAGTCTCCACCTTTTTAATGGCTGAATAATATTCCATGGTATACACATACCACAGTTTGTTGATCCATTCATGGGCTGATGGTCACTCAATTATGAATTGAGCCACAATAAACATTCTAGTGCAAAGGTCTCTGAAGTAAAATGATTTTTGTTCTTCTGGGTAAATACCTAGTAATGGGATGGCAGGGTCTGAAAACTACTTGTTGATTTTGAAGTGAACTGGTCTTTTAATGACTTTGTTGTGTCTGCTTTTTGTTGGAAAGCATTTGAATATTTGGTTGCAGCATGGAGGTCCACAGTTTCAGCTGATCCTCTAGATGGGCATCAGTCATTTGTGACCTTAAGGGCATCTTTTATTTTATTTATTTATTTATTTATTTTGCAGTTTTTGGCCAGGGCTGGGTTTGAACCTGCCACCTCCAGTATATGGGGCCAGCACCCTACTCCTTTGAGCCACAGGTGCTGCCCTACCCTAAGGGCATCTTGATTTGGGTTAAGTAGGAGATTGTAGATTTGAAGCAATAAGTGGTTGAAAAGTAAGCACTTATCAGGTATGTTGCCAAAGGCCTGCATATTCTAATGCATTTTTCCATGTTTTGAGTGGATTTTTGCTAACATCAAACAATGACTTTAAACTGTCACCTACTGAGAGCTCCACCAATTCTGTCTGTCGTTCTTTAGGTACCTTGGTAATATCAGCTAGGTGAGGCTGAAATGCTAATTTGAGTATGTCGTCAGGATTCTCAAAGTCTGTCAAATTTTCATTGTATTCTCCGATTAATAGGTCTGTAACAGCTGCATATTCTTCATCTAATTTGCCTATGTCATCCTGCTTATCAGTGACCTTTGCTAACTGGGGAAGATGTTCATTGAAATTTCCTTTTGAAGAAGTGTTTTGAAAAAAAGAAAGCTTTGTTCAAAGTGCTTGGAGTTTTTGTTTTGCCACCTAGCATATGTAGACTTAGTTTTTCCTTGCAAAGAAATATTCATGATATCACACAGATACGCTGCATTCCTATAGAAATCTTGTTTCGATAATTCACCTTGCTGATTCTGTTCTTCATAAAATTTAATTGTCTGTTCTCATGGAGATAAAATTCGGCCAACACCTGTCCTTGCAATAAACAACACACTGTAGAATGATATTCCAAATCCATGCTGAATACCTCATGGTTCAACTTTAGCACATTAGATGATGCTGTGCTGCATTTGCACGAATGTAGTTAAAAAAACTTATAACTTGTTGCAAAGTGTCATCTAAAATAGTAGCTTTAGCATGAGATTTTGCTCATGTAAGACACAATGATAAGAAATGAGAGAGTCTGGATCTATAAATACTTTTTTTTATCTGCCAAATGAATACCCTTCATATTTTCCTGTCATGGAAGGTGCACCATCTGTACATGCACTCACTAAATTTACCAAATTTAGTCCAACTTCATGACACTTATCTGGAAAGTTGTTGAAGATATTTATTCCCCGTGTTCTATTCATAAGAGTACCCAAAGCAAGTAACTCTCCATAGCAAAGAAAATCTTCTACTGTGACCTGAATGAAGTATAAAACCTGAACTGAATCAGTAGTATGAGTTGACTCATTCCAAGCCATGGAGTAATACACTGTATGTTTTCCTTTTGAAGAACTTCAGGAGGTTGTTCTGTTAAGTTGAAGGTTAATTCAAGCTGATCAGTTACAATTCTCCTTGAAAAGGACAGCTGCTTATACTTGGAAACATTATCAGGGTCTAAGCATCCTACAACTTCAACAATGCATTCTTTCACAACTTCAATATCATTGAATGTCTTCCCATTTTTCCCGAATATATGATCTACTTTATAAGTTGCTTTAATGGCTTTATTTCCACGTCTTATTGCTGCTTGACAGAACTGTCATCACCAGCGGGCCAATGAGTGGATTAAACCAGAATCTCATTCTCAGCATCTCTCCCTAGGACCATGCTTAGGTCTGGTTCCCCGAAAGCAGAAACTGAGGCAGGGATTTGGGTGCCTGTGATGTAGTGAGGAAATGCTCTCAGGAGAAAGTGAGGGAAGCAAGGCTGTCATCTCGGCTGCAGTCCAGCTTCCACCTGCTACCAGGGGGCGCTCCAGAGCAGAGACTGTACTGCAGGGTATCACATGCTCAGGCAGGTATGCCGGCTTCTGTAACTCTGTCTTAGTCCATAACATTTTTGAAGAGCAAGCTGCTGAAGAGAACTTCTTCTAGAAGACTGTTTTTATAAAGTTCAAAATCAAGCAAAAGGAATCATGCTTAGGGATTCATAACAACATGGCAAAAACTAAACGAGAAGCAAGGAAGTTGATTCTGTGCAATGCAGGATGGCTTCTTCAGAGGAAAGTGAATCAGGTGAGTGCCGAGAGCAGCTGCAGGATGTTTAATGATACCAACCTCATTAATAACACGTTACTAATTAGATTACTTTCCACATATCTAAGAGTTCATGGTTTGGGTTTTTTGTTTTTTTTTTTAATCTTTCTTTCTTTTTTTTTTTCTTTTGCAGTTTTTGTCTGGGGTCAGGTTTAAACCCACCACCTCTGGTATATGGGGCCGGCACCCTACTCCTTTGAGCCCCATAGGTGGCTCCCCTTTTGAAATGAAAAACAGGAGTCAGTAGATACAATCCTTCTCCTAAGTTGGTCACAACCTAGCAAGGGAAATCAGACACAAAAATAAACTATAACACAAAATAGGCAAGATCATTGCCTTAGGGGAAAAAGGGATTAATTATAACGGGGAAGCCTGGGAAAGGCCTGTGGCAGCTGGGATGAGACTTGAGTTGATTTTTAATGGAGTAGAAAGGGAAAGGAAGAAAGCCATTGTCCAGGCTGAGAAGACCTTGAGCAAAGCAGACAGGAGTTAAAGAAAGTGCTACGAAAAGGAGGAAGATGATACGAGATTCCAGGTCCCGATCTTCCTTCCTCTCCATGCTGTAATGATTCCTGCCAGACCTAGCATCTAGTCATTTTTTCCAGTGACATAGAAGGAATGCAGCTTCTGAGCATAGAGAAAGGTGGCTTTCATTTGCCACTCTGCCAGTCATTCACGGATTTTACAATCGTCAACCTCACCTCATTCTCCTCCTGTGCAAAATGGAGACGCCACAGTCACCCCCCAGAGTTATTTCTAGATACAAAGAATCGGGCAAATGTTTGCCCTCTCACCCTTATCACAGTCTATCTATCAGAGGCTTGATTTTTATCTTGGGGGAGCTTGCTTGAAGTCCTGCGTAGAACATAGCATTTCTAGCTTTCTTGAGCTCAGATAGAAAGTGACCTCAAGGTCAGCCCAGCCATGATGGGAGGATGACTTTAGGGAAGTTGTTTAACCTCCCTGAGCCCCAGTGTTCTCGACTGTGAAGCCAAGAGGAGGAGTGACTCAAAAGTAGGTAAACAGGGGTCATATTGCTGGGCAGCTGTGGCTGCCTGTGCACATAACAGGGAAGATTTCTGAATCTGCTTTTAGCCTCCATGGGAGAGCAGGTCCTGACCAGTTCACCTGATCAGTGTGCCAAGAGCGAGGGTGTCAGTGTTGGTCCCCTTCCAAATCCCCATGAAGTCAGAGGCTAGGTGAAACAGCAGGTCAGCTGTCCAGGCAGCCTAAATAACCAAAGCTGTGATGCACTCCCTGCTCACCTGGCATTTTCTATAATTTAAGTAAACAAGTCAGTTGATGACTTAGGTAGATTTTAACCTTACCGTGAATGTCACAAAAGGGCTAAGTGTACTTTTAGGAAATGTCCCTTTTGAGTTCATATCTAGGTGACATCATGCAGAGACTTCCAGAAGGAGAGGAATCTTTTCTGGAGGAAAGTTTTGACCTTTCGAGAGGAGGGTTAAACCACCTCTCCTCATTTCAACCAGAAGGTTGGGCCCCAACTTCGCTAATCAATGCCCATCATATTTAGATGTGAAACTCTGATTTGGTGTATGAGTCACCCCATCTACTAGAGGCCAACCTCCCTGGGAGGGGGAAAAGAAAGGGGTGAGTCAGACCATAAATACCCTAGCGTCTGTGCTGAAAACTCCCCCCACTTAACTCAAGCAACCAAGGGGCTTTTTCCTTTGTTTAAAAAAAAAAAAAAAGAAAGAAAAGAAAAGAAAACAAAAACCCCACCAACACACCAGTGGGATTTCAGAAGCTAATTTCTAAATTGGCACCTCCAGAATTCCTTTGGAGGAAACTTTCAGGTGTTCATTGATTTTCACTTTTTATTTGGGGAATTTCAAAAGCACAGAAGCAGAATAAGAGAAGGAACTAGCGTACCCTAACCAGCGTGCTTCTGCAGCAGTGAGTTCATGGACAATCTCATTTCATCCGGACCCTCATCTCTCGCACCCCACCCCGCAGGTGATACTGAGATATATCCCATGCATCATATAGTTTCATCAGTAAATTCAATAGGGTTGGTAAGTTTGTGTTTCGCAAGTTAAGCCAAGGCCAAGCAAGTTGGTTTTGTCAACATTAATAACCCACGTTGGATCACTTTTCTGTCGCAGACCTTCACTTGTCTTTGGTCATACTAGGAGTTAGTGACAGAGTCGGGACCTAAATCTAGGCAATCTTGCTCAACCCAGAAGATAAGCTAACTCCACATGGCATCCTTGACAAATGACAGTAATACTGAATGTACAAGGTAAGTGTGAGCTTTCATAATAAACTCAACAGATAGTTTATTAAACACCTGGCTTTGCTCAGAATAACCAATTACACATGAATGTTTTGCAATGTACGAAAGCCCTTTAAGCTTTCTGATAGCCCTCTACGAGGTATTACTGTGCATACTTTATAAAGGAAGAAGCTAATATTCTGAACAGCCAAATAAATTTCTCAGGTATTGAATAGCAAGCAGGCAAAGTCTCAAACTCTGACTTCAAGACCAATGTTCCTTCCAATAGATTATAGATGTTTCTATCAGTAAAAGTGCTTAGGCTCAGTGCTCGTAGAGCAGTGGTTATTGTGCCAGCCACATACACCAAGGGTAGCAGGTTCAAACCCAGCCCAGGCTAGCTAAACAACAATGGCAACTGCAACAAAAAAGAGCCTGCTGTTGTGACAGGTGCCTGTAGTCCCAGCTATTTGGGAGGCTGAGGCAAGAGAATTGCTTAAGCCCAAGAGTTGGAGGTTGCTGTGAGTTGTGATGCCATGGCACTCTATCGAGGGCAACAGAGTGAGACTCTGTAATAAATAAATAAATAAATAAATAAATAAATAAAAGTGCTTAGAAGGATAGAGTATTGTATAAATGGAAGTTAATACATTCTCCTTGTCTATCAAAAAAAAAAGAGAGACAGTTTTAGGAAATAGTTTATCAACTCCTAAACTCCTTGCAAATGACTAATGGATATCTAAAAGGTTCTTCTGTGGATGACTTACTGGCAATTCACACAGTGGTGATGAACTCAAGTCCCCAAAGAGACAAGATGTGCTCTAGAGCTGTGGCTCCCATCCCCAGCTGTGGACCAGTACCAGTCCATGGCCTGTTAGGAACCCGGCCATGCAGCCAGAAGTGAGCCACAGGTGAGGAGAGAAGCTTTACATGTATTTATAGCCGCTCCCCATCACTCACATCTCTACCTGAGCTCTGCCCCAATCAGATCAGAGGCAGCATTAGATTCTCCAAGAAGTGTGAATCCCCCCGTAAACTGCACATCTGTGGGATCCGGGGGACATAACTCCTGAGGATCAGAGGTGGAGCAGAGGCCGTGATGCTAGCACCTGGGGGCAGTTGCAAATACAGATTATCACCAGCAGAGAGGTTTGACCATAATAAATCAGTTGCTTACAGACTCACATCAAAATCATCCCTTGCCCCCAGTCTGTGGGAAAACCGTCTTCCATGAAACCAGTCCCTGGTGCCAAAATGGTTGGGGACCACTCCTCTAGAGAAAATGAGAGTTCTTATCAGAAACTCTGAATTCCAATAGCCACTCCCCTTCAGCATGGCCCCATGGACCCCAAGTGCATCACCCAGAAGAAGGACAATAAGGGGATCTCCAGACACCAGAGGAAAAAATGCAAGCCTTTAAATTCTATCCCCTATAGTTTCAGAGAACACATTCACTGGGCACTTGTGCCTTCATCATTCTGCATCTCGAACATTATCCTGCTGGTGCCAAGGGAATAAGAGGAGAAGGGGGTGTTGTTTCCTGCCACCGTCACACCAGCAGGCTCTTACAAAACCATCCGTGCTTTTACTTGAACCTTGTATTTTGAGGCCACTCATTAAGAATATTGAAATCGCCTTTTAACTAAAGCATTCTTCCTAAACATTGGAAAACAATGCATGGGTCAGTGCAGTGATTCCTATCTGTAACCCCAACACTTTGGGAGGCCAAGTCAGGAGGATTGCGTGAGGCCAGGAGTTCAAGACCAGCCTCGGCAACATTATGAGATCCCATTTCTACAAAAAATAGAAAAGTTAGCTGGGTGTGGTGGCACAAGTTTGTAGCCTCAGCTACTTAGAACACTCAGGTGAGAGGATTACTTCAGCCCAGGAGCTCAAGGTTATAGTAAGCTATGATCAGACTGCTCTCCAAACTAAGACCCTGGCTCTAAAAAACAAAAATAAGTAAGGTATGTGTTAATTTCCTTAAGTTATCCATGGGGAAAATGTTTATTTTGTTTATGCTAATTAGGAAGTATTTCCTTAAATTATTTTTACATGAAGTCTTGAAATATATTTCTAAACAAGCCTCTACTGCAAACACATTTTAATGTAAATTAGGATTTAGAATATTCTAGTGCATGACTTGCTGTATTATAGATTTTGCCTAAATAAGTGTTTTTAGAAGTTGTGATTTTTTTTTTTTTTTTGCAGTTTTTGGCCAGGGCTAGATTTGAACCCGCCACCTCTGGTATATGGGGCCAGTGCCCTACTCCTTTGAACCACAGGCTCTGCCCAGTTGTGATTATTTTTTATAAGGTCAAATATTCAGTCAGCTTGAGTGTCTTTGCCAAGTCAAGATTTTTAATATTTTTTAAAAAATTTTGACTTAGCCTTTTCCCAGAGATAGGCCAGAAAAATCTGCTTACTTAGAAACACTTGTCAAACAACAGGAAAATTACCCATTCCAAAGAGGCAGATAAACTGTGGTTTCCCCTCTGGGAAGGGACAAATGATAATAAGATGTCTGCCTTCCACTCTGGCAGTCCAGGAAGGCTATGGGGTGGAGGCAGGAATGGAAACAGCAAGGCATTGTGGGGAAGTCTAAAGTCTTGTTTATATATGACATGACCTTGTTCCCATTCTCAGTTTTTGCTTCCAGTTCTCAGAGGGTCATGCTCTACGATTGCCTTAAAATAAAGTATTAAGCTGGGTATGGTGGCTCATACCTATAATGAAGGTATAGGAGAGGCACTTTGGGAGGCTGAGGCAGGAGGATAGTATGAGGCTGGGAGTTTGAGACCAGCCTGGACAACATAGCAAGACCCCACCTCTACAAAAGATTTTTTCAAAGATCAAAGTCATCCCCACCTTCCTCTCTCCAAAAGACAGCCTATATTCAATTTTTTGTTGTTGTCTTAAAAAATCTAACCAGACACTTTTTTCTTTTTTTGGAGACACAGTCTCACTTTGTCACCCTCAGTAGAGTGCCATGGCATCAAGCTCACAGCAACCTCCAGCTCTTGGACTTAGGGGATTCTCTTGCCTCAGCCTCCTGAATAGCTGGGACTACAGGCACCCGCCACAATGCCCAGCTATTTTTTTATTGCAGTTTGGTGGGGGCCAGGTTCGAACCCACCACCCTCAGTATATGGGGCTGGCACCCTACTCACTGAGCCACAGGCGCTGCCCAACATTTTTTTCTCATGTGAACTTAGTAAACGATTACTTACTATAGTTCTGGTTTATCTGAGCTTTAGAACCAGCCCAGGACAACTTCTTATCTAGTGGATATCTTAAGGACCGATAAGTATTTAATAAGAGTTTAGGATTTAAATTCTATCCTGAAGTTTAGATGATGCTGACCACAAATTTATTTTAAAAATATACTCTTTATTGAGAGTCCTGATCTTGTTTATTTTGAAAAGCAAAGCTCTAATGACTAAAGAAAAACATATGGGTGGCGCCTGTGGTTCAAAGGAGTAGGGTGCCAGCCCCATATATGGGAGGTAGTGGGTTCAAATCCAGCCCCAGCCAAAAACTGCAAAAAAACAAAAAAAAAAGGAAAAAACAAAAAACATATGTACCAGAACACCTCTGCTCCAAAGGAACCAGAATAAAATTTCCAACCATATCTTAAAACTCCAAAGAAGGAAATGAATGAATGAACTGGGGAGAGTTCACCTTGTAGATATTGATAACTAATTCTTGGTAAGATCTGGCATAATCCCAAAGTTTCCCATGTATCACCTCATTTAATCCTTAGGACAAGGTTTTGAGGCAGCAGTGTTATAATTCCCATTTTATAGATGAGTAAAACCAAGTCACAGAGCCATGAAGGGTACAGCCAGGATTCTAAGCCAGGCTGTCAATCCCAGAGTCCGTGTTAACTGCTCTTCTATGACAGCTGGCATGGCGGAGGACTTCCCTGCTCAACCACCCCCTGAGCTCTTGACAGGTGTCACATCACCGAATCCCCTTGACAGTCCGACTCCACAGCAGCGTCATCCCTATTTTGCATGTGACATTCTGAGGATCTAAGTTTGTTCCATCACCTAAGTCAACTTGTGAAACTTCAGCTATCCTTCTCTAATCCCCAGCTCTTTTTCTTTTCCTTTTCTTTTTCTTGAGACAAGAGTTTCATTTTGTCACCCTTGGTAGAGTGCTGTGGTGTCATAGCTCACAGCAACCTCACACTCTTGGACTCAAGAGATCCTCTTGCCTCAAGCTCCTGAGTAGCTAGAACTACAGGAGCCTGCCACAACACCCTGCTAGTTTTAGAGAGGGGGTGTCACTCTAGCTCAGGCTGGTCTGGAACTCCTGAGCTCAATAAATCTGCCTGCCTTGGCCTCCCAGAGTGCTATAATTATAGGCACTCTAGCCTGGGCAACAGAATGAGACTCTTTCTTAAAGAAACAAACAACAACAAAAAAAAAACAAGAAGGATTACTGGCTGAAGGTTAAATTGGTATGGGCTGGGCATAGCGGCTCATGCCTATAATTCCCCTAACTCTGGGAGGCCAAGGTGCTTGAGCCCAGGAGTTTGAGACCAGCTTGGGCAACATAGTGAGATTCTGTCTCTATAAAAAAATCAAAAATTATCCAGGTTTGATAGCATGTGCCTATAGTCCCAGTTACTTGGGAAGTTAAGGTGGAAGGATGGCTGGAGACCAGGAATTTGAGGCTGAGGTGAGCTATGATCACTGCACTCTAGCCTAAGGGATAGAGCAAGACCCTATCTCTAAAAACAAACAAACAGAAAATATTAAGCTGTTATTAATAATAACTTGCTGAATCAGCTGTGTGTTGCTTAGCATAAGGAGTAAACATTTACTAGCAGAGGCTAGGTAATAAACCAGCATATTCTACAGACACAGTGCAGCGGTTCCAACCTTATACCAAATGCCTCCTTGACTATCCTGAAATGAAGTCGATAAAAAATAAAACTCACATGCATGCCAATTTTTTAAGGTGTAATAATTCGTTTTGAATTTTAGAAAAATCATAAGCAGAGTTCTCAAGAGCAATACCAGAAGACAGAAGAAAGTAGAACATCTGTAAAATTTTGAAGGAAAATTATTTCTTACCTAGACTTCTATACTCAGCCAAATATTAATTAAGCAGGAGAGTACAATAAACACATTTTCTGAGATGCAAGTTCTTAAAAAATTTTTTAAAAAGGGCCTCCCCTTCATTCTTCCCTGAGAAGCTTCCTTTCTCCAAAAGGAACAAAATCAATAGACTTCTTAAGAAAGAAGCGTGGAAACCAAGCTGTAATAGAAAAAGGTGTTCTAGGCTCGGTGCCTGTGGCTCAAGCCGCTAAGGCGCCAGCCACATACACCTAAGGTGGCGGGTTCGAATCCCCAGCCCGGGCCCGCCAAACAACGATGGCTGCAACCAAAAAATGGCCAGGCGTTGTGGCGGGCGCCTGTGGTCCCAGCTACTTGGGAAGCGGAGGCAGGAGACTCGCTTGAGCCCAGGAGTTGGAGGTTGCTGTGAGCGTGATGCCACGGCACTCTACCCAGGGGGATAGCTTGAGGCTCCATCTCAAAAAAAAAAAAAGGAAAAGAAAAAGGTGTTCTAGAGATCGCCAGCTTACTTTTGTGGCTCTATGGGGCAGAAGTCAGAAAGCTGAGCAGAAGGCCTAGAGGTCACCAGCCTGTAGCGACAGGGGCACTCCACTCAGCTTCCCCTCCGAGGGGAAACTCTGCTCAGAGGAGAGGAATTAGTGCCAGCCTCCATGGCTCCTAAAATCACCGAGCTTTCACTTCCTCTCAAGGGGCTGCTCCCAGGCAACCCTTGAACTTGGCAGGGTTCCTGGAGCTGGACCACTCTGCCCAATGAGGTTCTCGCTAATGAGGCTCTTGACTGGCTGTGCCAAGGCCACACTGCCCAGACCTCCCTCCTTCCCCTTTCCTTGTGCAGGGTCAGACCTGCATTCCCTGTGAAAACTCTCCCTGCCCTTCCTGCTCCTTGCCTCTCTACCTTTCAGCGGGGGTTTCCTCCAACAACTCTTTTTTTTTTTTTTTTTGGCTGGAGCTGGGTTTGAACCCGCCACCTTTGGCAAACGGGGTCAGCACCCTACTCCTTTGAGCCACAGGCACCGCCCTGGACTTCCAACGATTCTTTTGCCCTTCAAATTCCATCTCAGTGTCTGCTTCCCAGACCACCCAACTGACAAATCCAAACTAGGTGGGAAGTTTTCTCAAAAAGTTTCTTTGAACCCTGGTGTGATGCTCATACCTGTAATCCTAGCACTTTGAGAGATCGGGGAAGGAGGATTGCTTGAAGCCAGGAGTTCCAGACCAGCCTAAGCAAGAGTGAGACACCCCCCGCCCCCACTTCTGTACAAAAAAATAAAATGAAATGAAAAAATTAGCCAGGCAGGGTGGTGCACACCTGTAGTCTTAGCTACAGGGGAGGATGAGGCAGGAGGATCACTTGAGCCCAGGACCTTAAGGTTGCAGTGAGCTATAGTGATGTCACTGCCCTCTAGTCCAAGTGACAGAGTGCGACTCTGTCTCAAAAAACAAAAGTTTCTTCAAGAAGACAAAATTATTAGCATGCCCAGTGTGCTTGATTTCATTAAGTAATATTAACACAGGCAGAGGAGAGTTGGGGATAATTGGTGATAAATGAGTAGACAATTAGCCCCCTCCAAAAGGCCATGTTAACTCAAAGGAGGGGAAAAAATAGATTCAGTACATCACTCAGCTCTAAATAACCTGACAATAATGCACACACTGAACATTAATTTAACTCAAGCTGTGACTTATGTTGGAATATTAGAAGGCAGGAATATCCGTTCAGGAAGTATTCATTCATCTCTCATCTCCAGAAACTGATAGATAATGCCTCAGACAGTGCAATAAAGAGGTGGCAATATAAACACGCCATAGGAATTGAAACCATTAGGAGCAGTCACCTCTGGGGTGCAGAAAATAGAGGAGAGGGTGGCTCAGGGAACTGCTGTTCTCTGTTTCCAACCAAAAGAAAAAATAAATTATTGAACTATGAAATATTGGAGCGACTGATGCACGGTCCGTGCTGGAGAGTCACAGAGAAAGGTAGGGCACGGCATGGACAGACAAAGGGGACAGGGATGGCCTTGTCAGCCACATTACCCTGGGACCTTCCCTTTGGAGGCCTGGGACAATCCTTTGAGCGGTTGTCCCTGGGAGGATGTCTCAGACTGTCGTTTATGGAGACTTCTGTCCAGGCTGCTGACAACGTGCTGAGTTAGATAGGCAGGATCAGGGAGAACAGGTTATCTGGGGTGATGATGGAGGTCATCTTCCTAAAGGGCCCGGACGATGGTTATGCAGTGCTGATAATCAAGCTTATAGAACATTTACTGAGGAGCAGCAGATTGGAGAACAAAACCAGGTATATGTTCAGTTTTTGTGAAGATGAGTTTCAGTTGTCTGAAGGCCATTTGGGTAAAAATGACAAGTAGGAAGTTGGGATTACAGGCTCTGGGCTTTAAGATTTGCCTGGATGTGCAAATGTCAGGGTCATTATCACGCAGACAAGTGGCCATGAAATCCCAGTAAAATTCACTCCATTCCGAATGAATGAAAAGACCAAGGCTGAGCCCTGTGGTACAGTGGTGCAGAGCCCACAGTGGCCAATAGGAAGAGAAGGAAGAGCCAGCGGGACGGGGAAAACCACTGGAGTGTGCGTGGGGGGCATACGGAGCCACTGGCTTCCACCTTGGTGTTTAATTCAGATATTCAAATGAAAATGTCTCAGGAGGGAGTTCTAACAGAGCTGTGAACCCATGTTAGGAACTACTAAAGGGACAGACAGGGTTACAAAGAGAGTGCTCGAATGATGCAGAAAAAAATGAAAGAGAATGAGGGGAAAATGAACCCATGTAACAAACAAGAAATTCACTAAGCTTCTGGAGTTTTGAGACCTGCTTTACCCAGCTGAAAAACTGTTAGAACTCACGGCTTTGTAAGAAATGGTTTGATGCCTCAAGATCAAATCGTGTGATGTCTTTGGCTTTTCGTCATTCATTCGGACGGACTGATGTAAATTCTCACAGGGCTTAAGCTTAGCCCCTGAGATGTGTCATTTCTGAGTGATTCCTCCTATCAGTTGGTGGCGTTGGGCGTGTGTGGTCAGAAGCCCCGGTTATGCCGTAGGCCTATCACACACCATGACTGAGCTCTTTCCAACTGCAGAAACCACTTCCTAAGTACAAGAAATGTGATGTTTTTCTACTCAGGTAAAAAGCGAAATATGAACGCAAGCCCTCTCTGAGGGGTAACTGAACAAAGTTATGCCAAACTGGAACGCCTACTTTTATAGGTCTGAAAATCATAACATCTTTGTTGAAAAGACCTTATTGATGGCTGTGTTTTCCTTAATATCAAACAACGCAACAAAGTGGGCCATTTGAAAAACCACAGAATGACTACACAGGCTATGGTTTAGAGGGTTACCTGCTGCATTGAAAGGAAATATTTCTTTTATTTTTCCTGGCCCCAAAACAATGTTTGCTACGCCATGCTTTGGGGAGGAGGGAAGAACTTATAGGAACTTTTTTTTTTTTACTTCTTTATTTGTATCACTGTATTTTGACTGCTTGAGAGTTTAGGATAGGAGGGTGGTTGAGTCCCACCCGAAATTCCGCTGCTCAAGAAAATACATACACTTTGGTCTGGGTCCTTATGTTGCAGGCAGTAAAAATGACTCCAGCAAACTTCTGCAAGTAAGCAATTAACTGGAGAAGTATGAAATGACTCAGGGCATCAGAAAACAGGTAAAGAGCAACGGAGGCCGAGCAGCTGAGCAGGTGTGTGCTGCCGAGAAGGCTGCCGCTGGCCTTAGTTGTCACACGCTTGTCACTTTGTACCTTTGGTGGTCTTTGCCTCGCAACCCCAGCTGGCCACAATGAGTCATCTCTATCTGCCCTGAATCTCTGCTTCACCCCTTGAAGTTTTAAAGTTCTTGGTGAGGACATCCCATCAGCCCTCCTCCGGGAAGAGGGGAAACAGAATCTATTTTTCCCACACTGCGGTCAGTTGAGGAAGGCAGGACCCTGCCTCCATCAAGACTGTTGCAGCTGGGTATTCCCCTGCCCCAGAAAGGGAGTTGCAATGCCGAGCAGCAAAGGAACAGGAAAAAAAGTTATGTAAGATAACCATAGCAGTGTGTTTGAGTCCTAGTAAGAAATGCATGTTACAGTACACGCACTCACATACACACATTCAGACACACGTATAAGTGTTTCCACATGAAAATGCGTATCATTACTAATAAGACCCACCACCTCCTATGCTGTGGGTGATGCATGAAAAGCACCAGGGGTGCTGGGCACGTAGCTGTGAAGCCAGTGGCATCCCTCGAGTGTACAGCGAGCACCACCTACACAACCATCCCTGGCAGCCCTGCTTGCCACTGATTCGCTTCTATTTTCTTTGATTTAATTGTTTGTAAACCACTAAATGCACATTTATAACCCCCTAGTAGGCTTCCACTCCACAGTTTGAAAAACACTCCCTTAGTACGCTTAGGGCAATGAGTTAGAAAGGTCTGAACCCCTTTAGAAGTCCATTTCTAGTTTAACACATTAACTGCCCTGTGAGTTATATTTAGCTAGGCTGTGCGCCTTGTGAATCATATATAACTCACACACATATACAACTCTTGCCCTATTGACCCAATAAAACGCTGTGGCCCTAAGGGGGAAAAAGTAGTTTTCTAGTGTGGCAATCAATGTGTTCTCTCTCTCCATGAGGCTCTTTCCTTTCATTTATCTCCCATGTGGCCACTTCATTAGCTCTACATGGGGAAAATAAACAAGTTAATATTTCCTTCCTTCCTTCTTTCCTTCTTTCCCTCCCTCCCTTCCTTCCTTCTTTCTCACCTTCTTACCTTGGTTCCTTTCTTCTTTCTTTGATAAACAGATTAAGCCTTCAAGATCTCACAGCTTTCTCCAGCAACAATATCTGTTGAAAATATATTCATTAACTTAAAAATGGATCTCAAGGCTCAGCGCCTGTGGCTCAAACAGCTAAGGCACCAGCCACATACACGTGAGCTGGTGGGTTCGAATCCAGCCCGGGCCCACCAAACAACAATGATGGCTACAACCAAAAAACAGCCAGGCATTGTAGCAGGTGCCTATAGTCCCAGCTGCTTGGGAGGCAGAGGCGGGAGAATCGCTTGAGCCCAGGAGTTGGAGGTTGCTGTGAGCTGTGATGCCATGGCACTCTACCCAGGGGGACAGCTTGAGGCTCTGTCTAAAAAAAAAAAAAAAAAAAAAAAAAAACTGGATCTCAAATGTGTGTTCTTACTCTCTTACTCTGATGAACAAAACTACAGCTTTTAAAAATAAGGGAATAGACCCAATTATTTTGAATATGATGCCCATTTTCACCTATCTTGGCCACATAGGTTAGGTATCATCTAAAACCTAATATAACGTGGTCTAGATTAGGACATAACCAAGACTAATTTCTTGGTCTTGGGAAATAAATTATGGAAAATTACCTTTAAAATGATGTTCTTATCTCCTTCATGCCTGGTCCTGCTTGCTTTATTTCATCTCCTGTTAGCTCTTCCTCTGGCTTGCATTCCACATAACTAGGTATTCTTGGCTTCTTCCTTTCAATTTTTCCTTTGATTCAATACCTTAAAATGTTAAAAGAGTAGAGAATTATCTTACACTGGGCAGTGCCTGTGGCTCAGTGGGTAGGGTGCTGGCCCCATATACTGAGGGTGGAGGGTTCAAACCCAGCCCCAGCAAAACTGCAACAAAAAATAGCCGGGCATTGTGGCAGGTGCCTGTAGTCCCAGCTACTTGGGAGGCTGAGGCAAGACAATCACTTAAGCCCAAGAGCTGGAGGTTGCTGTGAGCTGTGATGTCACAGCACTTTACCAAGGGTGATAAAGCAAGACTCTGTCTTTACCGTATGGCAGTTACTTTACATGCATTAATTGTCCCATTTTGTCTCAAGGCCCATGAAGTAAATACTCTTACCCTTCTATAAGTGAGAAATCTAAGATTCAATCAGTTTAAGCTCTACTCCGGGAAGTCCTGGATTCCCTATGTGTCTGATTCCAAAGTCTCAGACTCTTTATTCTGTACTACATCCTCTTCCAATCATGTCATTGCACTCAAATCCATCCAGAGTCCTCTCTCTGTGAAAAACTTTGTATTTGACCATCGGAGTGTTCTAGACAAGACAGGACCCTGGCCTACTGCTCCCTGGGCACCACACTTGAGTCCCTCGAATGATGCAGTGTTTGCCTCATATTCTCTGGCCAAACGGTTTTTCATTGAAGTATTTGTTGAATTTTGGAGATAAATCCACCAGGTTAAAAGCTTCCTGGTTTCTCTATTACTTGCTAACCAATCTTAAACATCTTACATCTCACTTTCAAAAATACCTATATATTTTTCTTTTTTATTTTTGAGACAGAGTCTCACTCTGTCACCTCAGCTGGAGTGCAGTGGCATTATCATAGCTCACTGCAACCTCAAAATCCCGGGCTCAAGTGATCCACCTTCCTCAGCCTCTGGAGTAAATAGACTACAGGTGTGCATCATCGTGTCCAGCTAATTTTTTTATTTTTTATAGCTATGGGGTCTCACTCTTGCTCAGGCTGGTTTTGAACTCCTGGCCTCAAAAGATCCTCCTACCATGACCTCCCCATAAGCCACTGTGCTCAGCCTAAATACCTATAATTTAAATCCATTCATTCTCATCCTCCCCTTCTATTCTGTGACTTAATAGGTTTTTCTTCAGATTCTTTTGAGCGATGATGTAGTAGAATAGGTCTGTGCTAGTAGTCGGAAGAATTTACATACAGAACCTATATCCTTGTTCCAGTTTTGAGCCTTGGAAGTCTACTTTCTTCAAAGACTGTTTCTACAGCTCTGAATTCACAGATTTCTACTCGATCCCCTCTGCAGTTTCCTTCTGCTTGAAAATGTAGTGATCCTTTCACCTTATAGTATATTCTTAATTCATTGTTCAAGGTCTTGTTGCCATTATACTCAAAACATGGTATTAAACCATTCTCTTTAGGTCTAAATGGCTATTAGCTTGAAATAGCTAATCATAAATGCAGTAGTTTAGAATCAGCACTTTTTTTTTTTTAGCTTAAGATATCTCATTTCTCCAAAGGCTTAGGTGTTAATACCGTAATGTTTCAAGATTGGCAGAGAAAACGAGGGAAGGAGTGGGAAGGAAGTGGTTAGGGCAAAGCGCTTTAAGTGCATTCCCACAGTAAGCAGTGGTCAGTGCAGGTGTGGGGAAATTTCTGCTTCTGCTGCTCTGAAAAGAATTGCACGCTAGAGTGATTCCCCCGGACGCTCATTCCAAAGGTACCCTGTGGTGTCCTCTGGCTGGGACCCAACGGTTGTCTTTGGCCAACTAAATAATTGACATCAGGTGACCAGTAAGCTGGTCTCCCTCCCTCTTTTCCTCTTTCTATTTCAAATGGAATTTTTGATCTTCAAGCAGTTAAACTCTGAACAAGATTCAGTTAAAAAAAAATCCAGAAGCTCATTTTTCATATAAACTTTCAATGTTCAAATATGCAAACAAATATTTCAAAGCAAGACTATGATGAACTTGCATTCTTGGCAAAATGGGGCTCAGAGCATGTTCCTTCACTCAGCCTCCAGAGTTCAATGATTTCAGGGACCTTTTTATGTATCTTGGCTAACCAAGCAAAACTTCCCAAGATATATCATATCTTAGTCTGTTTGGACTACAATAACAAAATACCATGGGTTGGGTGGCTTATAAACAACAAGTATTTATTTTTCACTGTTATAAAGGCTGGGAAATCCAAGGTCAAGTTCCCAGCAGATTTAATGTCCTGTAAGGGCCTGTTTCCTGGATCCATTTTCTTCTTAGAACTTCACCTTCTCATGACCTAATCACTTTCCCAAAACTCCACCTCCAAATACCCTGACGTGAGGGATTAGTTTTCAACACATAGATTTGATTGGGAGAGAGATAGAAGCCTTCAGCCTATAGAAACTCAAGTTCAATATTTTATACTCTGGGAAAATTGGAGAACACAGATTAGTAAGGAAAATGGAAAAAAGTAAAATATATAGAATTCCTGTAAGCAACACAGGACCAGCCAAGTACTAGACCACCATAGGAGCCCAGAGATCTTCTAGAGGCGTGGAAACTGCTTTTTTATTTTTATTTTATTTTTTTTTTTTTTTGAGACAGAGTTTCACTATGTCGCCCTCAGTAGAATGCTGTGTCATCACCGCTCATAGCAACCTCAAACTCTTGGGCTTAAGTGATTCTCTTGCCTCAGCCTCCCAAGTAGCTGGGACTACAGGCACCCACCACAATGCCTGGCTATTTTTTTATTGCAGTTGTTTAGCTGGCCCATGACCGGGTTCCAACCCGTCACCCTCAGTGTATGTGGCTGGTGCCATAACTACTGTGCTACAGGTGCCAACTCAGGAAACTGCTTTTAACTCATGCATATTAAGGCTGATGATGGTCTGAAATGCAAAAAGACAGCAACATCTCCTTTAGCCTGGACTAAGTACACAGATTAGGTGAAGTGTGCATTTACCTACAAAGTGTGCTCTGAAAGAGTTGCGTAGGATAAGCATCTTTTCATTCTTGCTAGAGAAAAACTCTTCTCTGCTATTCCTAGAATTTTACTGGCCACCATTTTTCCTCCTAGGTAAGCCTTATCCTTGCTCCAGTTTTCACTCAAATGATACATATTCTTAGGAAATGTATCACATCACACTCACTCCCTGGTACTTTACTATGAATGAGTCAACAAAATAGTACCAAGAATCAGGATAAGCCCATGAGAATGGGGAGGAGATAGGAGGTGAGATGGTGTCTCAAAGGGAAAAACCTTGTTTTTCATTACAGATTTTCCTGGGAACAGCATCATCTTAATGACACATAGTTACACTCTCTCTCCAAAAAGGAAACTCTGAGATCCTGGATGTGTTTTCTTAAATCATGAATGCAACTTCCCAAGATGGCCTAGATTCTCAGGGTGCCGTGGAGCAGAGCATGGGGGGAATATGATAAAAGAGAGAGAGAGAGAGAGCGATCCAATGAGAAAAACCATGTGGAGAATGGTAATCACTTTGGAGGTGTTCAATAAATATTTTCTTCCTTTCTTTTCTAATGCTGAAGTGTTTCTATTGTATTAATTCCTCCTCACTTCATTCCCTTCCCTGAAAGTGTAGCTTTCATATCTGAAGTGAGCAGAAATTCCCAGGGAAGTTCATAAAAAAACGTATCTTCAAGAAGGGACTTTGGCCCATGGATCATAAGCAGATTGTCACACCTGCTCAATACAGCCATGGCTGGTTTCAGCTTATACTTTCCTTGCAGGTGGGAGTTCAAGAAAGTCAGCAAAACAGCGAACTTCAAAAATACAGTATTTTGAAGAAGCCAGAATATAGGTCACTTCCCCCGGTGTTATTTTCTATTGCAAATATTTCTGGGCCATTTCATTTGGAGGTGCGTTGATAGCACAGCTTCGATCGTGTAATAAAACAAGAACGCAGCACCCTTTCACATGGTCGTTTGTACTTTCAGAGGAAATTGACCTTTCTGATCTCCTCTTTGACTTTTCAACCTTCTCGATCCATGTGGAATGAGCATGCTGTCTCCACTGATCCCACCAAACCAAAAAGTTCTCACCAACAGATTTCATTCAAATCCCCATGACCCAATCGGCTGTAATTTTCATCCTTTTTTTCATATTCGGTTTCAAAAGTTCTCCAGCCCTGCAGGCTGTGCCTTTAGTTTCATGGCACATACATGGTCTACGGGGTCCTGTTTTCAGTTCCTTTCTTTCACCACTTCCTGGGGTCTCTATTTTTGCAATTCTTGGCTTTGCTTTTTCTGCCCTTTCTACATTTCCCTGCCTTGGTGTTCAATTTCTATTTCTTCACCATTCTTTTTCCTCCCTTCATTTTCTGAGATGATCAAAAGATGATTATCTATCAGTTTGTTGCCCAACATCACATCACGTGTGCTTGGTACAGTCCCACATGCAAGGGAGCCAGAAATGAAGGGCATGGCCTTTCCTTAAGGGAGTCCCCGCTGAGGGCCACAGACACATAAAGAACCCTTGTCTAACAGTGGTTCAGAAACTTACCACAGAAATACACTGAAGGTGTCAGAAGTTGGCACTTGGGCTGATTCCTATAGGGCCAAAGTTCATGTAGGTTAACTAGGCCAACGAGGGGGCTGGAAAGGGGGAAGGATATTCCAGGCAGAGGAAATGGGACTTTGTAAAGACATATATACTAGGTTGGATACTTTAAGGATTGATGGCAAGAAAGGGTTTAAGGGTGGAAAGTGTTAGGAAACAGGCCAAAGGCAAGGTCAGTGTGGACTTTGTGTGCAGGGTTAAGGAACTTGGATTTCACGAGATGCAACAATTAAGTTCATGAACTTGTCCTAGACAAAGTGCTGTGTACCTCATTGCTGAACATGACTATGGTCATCTTCAAAGTCCTCCTCTTGGGAAGCTATGCACCGATGCCAGCACCTAATCCACCTTTCAAAGCAATTTTGGAACTCTTCTTCTGCAATGACCATCAGAGCTGTTATTGTTCGAGGTCTGACAATTAAGATTGAGAACTGGCTTGGTGCCTGTGGCTCCACTGGCTAAGGCACCAGCCACATACACCTAAGGTGGCGGGTTCGAATCCAGCCTGGGCCCACCAAAACAACAATGATGACTGCAACCAAAAAATAGCTAGGCATTGTGGCAGGAGCCTGTGGTCCCAGCTACTTGGGAGGCTGAGGCAGAAGACTCGCTTGAGCCCACTAGTTGGAGGTTGCTGTGAGCTGTGAGGCCACAGCACTCTACCCAGGGGGATAGCTTGAGGCTCTGGTTCATGACACTCTGTGACCTCAGCTCACCTGCCCTAATAACCACCTCCCCTCCCGCCATTTTCTCACACACGCCACCCTCCTTCCCGCCCCAGGGCCCAGTGCTTCATATTTTTCCTGTCTGGAAAATTCTCCTTTTGTTTTTCCACCTTCTCATCCTTTAGGTCTCCTTTAAAGCAGCACCTCTTCAGACAGGTCTTCCTGGACTTCCCTGGCTAGCTAGGGACACCTGTCCAGAACATAAGCAAGGCAACAGACTGTGCTTCTTTCCCTCCAAGACTTGAGGTAGCATGTGGCTTCTTCACTTCCTGCATTCTTTTTTTGTTTTTGTTTTGTTGTTGTTGTTGTAGTTTTGCTGGGGCCAGGTTTGAACCCACCACCCTAAATATCTGGGGCTGGCACCCTACGCACTGAGCCACAGGCACCGCCCACTTCCTGCATTCTTTACTTTCTGTCTCTCACACTAACTTCACGGTGGTGGCTGGGACCCAGTCTGCTTTTGCTCACTGGCGTACCCCCATGCCCATTAAGTGCCTTGGCACACTGCAGACACACAATCAATATTTGCAGGAGAAAAAGAAAGATGGAGGTTGAGTCCAGAGTCTTCTCTAAAAAGAGACCTATAGGTTCAGGCCCATATTACAAAAGCTCCCGCAGTAGTAGATAAAGAGGTTCCTCAGCCTCAAGCAAATTGGGTCTATTCTAAGCAGCCTAGAACCATATGAGTCTCATTTAAAAACTATGTTCTTACATGTATCTCTGAGAAAGAAATTTTGCATTACCTGAAAAAATGGCTACCACAGCCAAATAATTTCAGAAAATCTTGGGAAAATTGATTTGTCACTATAAGGTTTCTCAAGTCTTTTTCTGCTCTATTCTTCCCCAAAGGAGGGTTGACCAAAGTGCATTTTAAGTGTGTTCTTTGCACCACACCTTGATGGATCTGAGAGTTGCCCTGAGAACAGTCTACTGGAGCAGTTGATCAGCTCCTGTCACTCCAGATCAGCTCCTGTGCAGTTGTGTGGCTGCTACAAACCACTTAAATCACTTGGCTCTCATTTTTCTTGTCTGCTTGAGCTAAGGTGCTCATATTTTTAGGATTCAACATCTACAGTCAAGGTTAACCAATGACCTTCAATTTCTCAGGGTAAAAAGGCATGAATCCTTTGGAGAATCTCAGTGACAGCTTTCTTGGAGAACTGGCTGGTACCCAAACCTTGCAGGTCTGAACTCATTTGTTATCAGCCCCGCACTGCCCAGGTCCCTGGCTATGACACATGCTGACCGACTGCCTGCAATGAGTTACTCAGCCCTGGATTCTGCCCAGTCTGGTTCTGCCCCTGTGACTCACCCTGTGTCTCTCTCTGCAGACACTTCAGTATCCTCCAAGGTTACCCTCATTTTTTGTGCAAGGAGACACACATTCCTGTGGTTCTGAGCTCACCAGATCTCATGAGCAAGTCTGCCCATTCTGTCCCCAGAATGTTTTCTTATGGCTGCTTCTCTGTTTCCATACTGTTTCATTGATCCCTGATGACTTCCTTTTCTTTTCCTACCAATGCTGACAGTAGCTTTCATCTTTTTCTCTTTCTTCCCAAAGCCACCCCTTGCCTCTTTCCCTCCTCTGGCTGTTGTTCCCTGTGGCTTCTCTGAATTCCTCTGAGCAGAAGTTACCAATCTATATTTATATGGAGACCTTGAAACCCACCTGTTCCCCCCAACTATGACATGCATTAAGTTAGCTGTCCACTAGGGGAACCACAGAATTTACCTTTCAAACCAGATACTTCTGAGTGTGAAAGTGGGTGCTATTAATAATTATGCCAAAATAGTAGGTGTAAACCACAGCTGTCCCAACTGGGGACTGTGGGTCACCCCACTTTATGAAGACTCTGTTCTTTTATGAGATGCATTTATATCCTAAAGCTGCAGAATTGCAGCGGTATTCCTGACTGCAAATCACGCTCAGATGGTCTCTTGAACCACATGCACTGACTGTCCTGACTATCCCCTAGATCAGCTAAAGTCCTCCTTTAAGTGACAAGTCCCTAAATGGGTGGTTAAACTGGCCATTGTATTCATTGGAGTTGAATTTCAAATAGCACCCACCTGTCCCCAGGACTCCTGCCTAAGGTCTCTGGTGCCTCCCTTACTCACCTAGTGCCAACTGTCCAGCTTAACCTCATTGTCTTCCTTTTAGGTTTCCCACTGGGTGCTCATGGCTGTGGTCACCAGGACATTCCCAAGACCAAGAGCAAGAATTTGTGGGTCATCAACATCCAGGACCTTACTAACCCACTTCTCTCCTGCATGGGACCTGCCCCTGCTAGGTGGATTCTTTTTTGCCAAATGTCCACATTGTGATCTCATTAGCCTGCATATATTGACTTGATGAAAAGAGACAGAATCCCAATTTGAACAAGCTTAGCCCAAAAGGGGAATTCATCAACTCATAGACCCAAGAAAATGTTTGACAATGAGAGAGACAGGGATGCAGCTCAGTCGGAGGAAAGACGGGAACTAGAGATCTGAACACCACCCAAACTCTCTCTGCATTATTGTGCCTTGTTTCTGGGTATATGTCTGATTTCCCTCCTTGATAACCAGCTTTCCCACATGGCAAGACGTGTGGTTCTTAAGCTCCTAACTGTTGCCCTTAGTGTCGTGTGTGTGTGTGTGTGTGTCTATGGGTGTATTTCCATCATTGCCTACGTGTGAATTTCAGGCATGATAACTGAGAGTCCTTGAGGTCACATTTGGCTGGGAGGCACGGCAGGTCCTGACTTTGCCCTGTCTGGATCACTATGAGATGCACTGCTTGGGTATAAGGGAGAGATGTCCCAACTGCTTGGCCACTAAGGCCTCTGCAGGAAACAGGGTGGCATACACACATGACCACAGATGCTTCTGGCAGTTAATGTGGATGCCTGGGGAAGGAGGAACTTTTTTTTTTTTTGAGACAAAGTCTTACTATGTCACCCTGGGTAGAGTGCCATGGCATCACAGCTCACAGCAACCTCAAACTCTTGGGCTTCAGCGATTCTTTTGCCTCAGCCTCCCAAGTAACTGGGACTATAGGCACCCATCACAACACCCAGCTATGTTTTTGTTTTAGTTGTCATTGTTGTCTGGCAGGCCCAGGCTGGGTTCAAACCCGTGAGCCCTGGTGTATATGGCTGGCTCCCTAGCTGCTGAGCTACAGGGCTGAGCCAAAACTTATTTTGTTTAACTGATGTATTTGAACATCTGGCACAACTTAGGGCATTTACACAAAGATGACTGACTTCATGGCATAGGGTCTTCAGCCCCGAAATCGGAGAAGGAACCAGCCTGAGGCTGACCTGACAGATACCTAAGCCAAGCAATCAGAGCCTGCATTAGAAGTACAGGGGTAGTTTCCAGAAGAATGGAGTTGCTGGGTCAAGAGTTCTATAGATTCCTCAACACTGATCTCATCCAGCATCTTACCCATCTTCCATCCCTTACCCCTCCACTTCCTCCCACCTGGCATGCAGCATGCTTTAGTAAACTCACCCCAGCTCCTTTTTTTGCTGCTGTTATTATTGTTATTTTAAGACAGTCCTGACAAGTTGTCATGACATAATTGCCCCAGCCTACCACTGAACAAGCCAGTAAGGGCCCCTGGTGCTGAGCTCCACCCAGATGATTCCAGGACAACAAACAAGTGCTCACTCCCGCCCCCTCGGCCTGCCTGGTTCTCCAGTTCCTCCCTGGGCCAGGCTGTGTCCCTTGCTCTCTGGGTTAGTCATATGCATGTTAACTTTCAGTTGAGTTTCGCCACGTGGGTAGATTTCTTCATCTTCGTTGAACTCCCAAATTTCCTTCACCTTTGACATAGTTCCTTCTGACACCTCCAACTTCTTTTGCAGATAAGCTGTGACGTTCCTTTCTGCCAAGCTGCATGCATTTTTCTTTGAATTTCTCTTGGGGTCTTCTTCTGGAGCCCGGTTACCCATGTACGCTTTGATTCACACACCCACATCCCCCCCACCACTGTCCTTGCTGGGTTTCCTGGGAATCCCCTCTGCTACCTCCCTCTTTCACTTTATTGATGTAAACCAGTGATTTTCAACTGGTGTGCTGGGAAATTTCTTAAAGATCATTAATTACATTATTTTCAAAAGAAGTTCAAAACACAGTTAAGTATGTTCTTTTCTTTTTTTTTTTTTTAAAGACAGAGTTTCACTTTGTCACCCTTAGTAGAGTGCTGTAGCGTCACAGCTCACAGCAACCTCAAACTCTTGGGCTTAAGTGATTCTCTTGCTTCAGCCTCCTGAGTAGCTGGGACTACAGGTGCCGGTTACAATGCCCAGCTAAGTATGTTCTTTTCTTAACTCTATTTTTTTCTGAGACTAAGTCTCACTCTGTCACCCTGGGTAGAATGCTGTGGCATCATCAAAGCTCACAGCAATGTACTTAATTCTAATATGAAGCCAGTAGACAATCTTATACACCCCAACATAAGAGAAAAACTCAAATCAATTCAAGGTGGGGGGTGGAGGAATGAGGGAAGGGGAAAAGGGAGAGGGATGGGGGGTTCTCCCACTTAAGGGGCACAACAGTTAGGGTGTCTGGCACACCACTTGGAGGTAGGAAACAATTATAATAGGAACTTTACCTAACAAATGCAAACAGCGTAACCTAACTCTTGACACCCTCAATTAACCTGACACAATTAAAAAAAAAAAAAAAAAGCTCACAGCAACCTCAAACTCACGGGTTCAAGCAATCCTCTTGCCTCAGCCTCCTGAGTAGCTAGGACTATAGGCATGCCCAGCTAGCTTTTTCTATTTTTAGTAGAGACCGAGTCTCACTCTTGCTCAGGCTGGTCGTTTTTGATCAACATAATTTAAGTGTGCCATAGAAGTTCAACTACAAGTTCAAGTGTGACATGAGTTTTTTTTAAAAAGTGGGAAAACACTGATCTCAACCAAGTCAGGCATCCAAGGCAGGCAACCTGCTCCTATCTTTTTCCCCTCTCCCCTTCTGCCCCACACCTTTGTGTCCAGCTATGACCTCTGCATTTCTTCCCATTTCTTCAGCATCCACTGATCTATCTTCTCCCCCTCTAACTTCCTTCCTGCCTTAAGCCTCTCTTGCAGGCTTTTTGCCCTTTTCAAGGGGTGGCCCAAGCCTGCCCACGGAACAGGTGTCGCCAGCCCTGTGTTATTTCCCCTCTCACTCTGAGCCTGCCTTCTCTGCTGCGGCCTGCATGTGGGTTGTTTATAGAAATGTCACTTCCCTCCACCCAGAGATTACCCCAGCCTTTTATTTTTATTTTTATTATTTTACTCAGAGCGCTGAGATAGGCACTATGGCTGCAAGGCCAGTCTCAACCGCATGCTGAATTCGGATAGTTTCCTCTTTTTTTTGTAGCATTTTGGCAATAATGAAATGATTTTTTGTCCTTGTTAGAACAATACATGATTGCAAGAGAAATTTGTCAAGAGAAACATTAACATTTTGTTGTATAGTATTATCTTTCTGTTATCTAAAAGGCATGGTTTTTAAAAAATCTGTGATTATATCACACATACGTTTGTTAATTCTTCCATTTTCACTCAATACTAAAACTCATTTACCAAATACCCACTGGGCATTTTTACGTGGGAAGGATTGCAGTAGGCCCTGGGGGAGATGATGTTCTCCTTTCTCCTTGAACTAACCGTCTAGCATCAAAACTAATCAGGTAGTTACGATCTTGTGCAGAAAGCACCAAGTCCCAGAGCCTCTAATCTGGTCTTGAGGGCAGGAGAGGTCGTCAGGGAAAGCTTTTCCTAGTGACACAAAGGTCAACCCAACATCTGAAGATTTAGCAGGAGTTACTTGGGCAGGAAGGAAGGACTGTTCCAGGAAGAGTTTGTGCATGGCAGAGGGCAAGACGGCAAGGGGAGTTTACAGTTTCAAATCTGCAGTAAAGTACAGGTAAGCTAGATGCTGAGTTTGTATTTATTCATAACAACAATGGAGATTTCCTCCTGAGCATCTTCAGATTTGCTCATCAGAAGACACTAGCTATCGTCACGGTGCATGAATCAATTCCTTTGTATAATTATGAACTCTTCGTGATTTCTTTTGTCGATAACCTAAAACCCATAAGTGGATACACCAGAATTTACTTAATCATTTCCCTGCTGTCACTAATATTTCATAATTATTATTATTATTATTTGAGACAGAGCCTCAAGTTGTTCCCCTGGGTACAGTGCCATGGCATCACGCTCACAGCAACCTCCAACTCCTGGGCTCAAGCGAGTCTCCTGCCTCCACCTCCCAAGTAGCTGGGACCACAGGCATCCGCCACAACGCCCGGCTATTTTTTGGTTGCAGCTGTGATTGTTGTTTGGTGGGCCCAGGCTGGATTTGAACCCGCCACCTTAGGTGTATGTGGCTGGCGCCTTAGCCACTTGAGCCACAGGTGCCGAGCCATATTTCATAATTATAAGTAATGTTGCAGTAATCATGGTTCTCTTTGGTGGCCCTCTGTACAAATTAAAACCTTTGTTGGATGCTAATTGAATGGCCTATTCCATGTAATAAACCCTATTTTTTGTTTGTTCCAGTTCTGGTGTGTATTTCATGCCTCCACTCCAAGTCCCAAACTCATCTACTTAGCAGGGTGCATTAGGAATAGCCTCAAAACACAAGGCCCCTCCTGGACATGACCACATCTCCTACCCAACTTCCCCTGGAGTATTGTATAGCACGAGAAATATTCAGTGCATTTCAAACTGTAAAGAGAAGCCCCATGGCCTGCACTGCATATGCCTCCAAAAGGAGCTGGAGGTCCTACTGGAAAAAACCACAGTAAGAGACAGACAGTGCACACACTTACCGAAAATGCACTGAAAACTCACACCAAGCACTTTCAAACACTTCCTCTTTTTCTCAGACCTTTTTTTAGTGAACCCAGCTTAGTCGTTAATTACCATCAGTGAGTAGAGAAGAGGAAGGAAGAAAATACCACCCTCTTTGAGTCGCTTGGCCATTTTAGGTCAGATGTGATAGATCCACAATTAGAAATTTGCACTAAAAGTTCAATGAAGCTCCACATGGGTGTCATAAATTACTAAACTTCATCTCTGCAGCCAAAGCATGGGTTGGGCGCCCTGTAACTACTTAGGTAAGGTGGTATCACTCTTTTCTGTGTTGTTTTCTGTTCGTTGTGACTCTTCTTGTTATTTTGCCATTTTCTTAAGCACTTAGCTTCCTTCCTCTCAAATTAAATTTTATTCATTAAGGCAACACCCTGTTCTCGTGGTTCATAATTTCTTGCTAAGTAGGCTGTGTATAACCAAGATACTAAAATTCATGCCAAAGTATATAAATCTTCCGGGACTCTTACACTAATAGTTGATCTTATCCTTGCTACATTTTTAGAGAATTTTTAAATCCTTTCTAAGTTCTATTAAGAGTCCATATGCTCCTTCGTGGTGAAAGAAACAACCAGATAATTCAGTCCTCCGTTCACTTATATATTTTTTCATTTGTTCAATAAATATTTATTAAAGCCCCACTAAGCTTGAGCTTTGTGATACACACTCTAATCCCGTGCTCCCCAACCCATGGGCTGCAGACAAATACTGGTCTATAGCCTGTAGAACTGAGCCACAGAGCAGGAGGTAAGGAGAGGCTATGGAGAGAAGCTTCATCTGTATTTACAGCCACCCCCCCATCACTCACATCACCACCTGACCTCCACATCCTGTCAGATCAGAGGTGGCATTACATTCTCAGAAGAGCACAAACCCTACTATGAACTGTGCATGGGAGGGATCTAGGTCGCACGCGCCTTATAAGAATCTAATGCCTGAGATCTGAGGTGGAGATGTAATGTGCTTGAATCATCCTGAAATCATCCCCCAAGCTCATGGAAAAATTGTTTCCTGTGAAAGCACACTCTGGTGCCAAAAAGGTTGGGAATCTCTTCTCTGATCTACCAGGATTTGTATAAAATCAATTAGGGGGAAAGTCCTAGCCCAAGGCTCAAACTTTGGTTAAGAATTAAGAAGTTATTTAATTTTCCAAATACCTTAACCCAAAAAGACCTCTTTGTACAACTAACAAAGAAGACTCTGTCACACTGGTACACCTAATGTAATTAACCCCAAAGCAGATCATTTTTAACACCCCTTTCCTCTACGTGACAAAATTATTTTCAGTCATAATCATAAAATGGAATAAACAATACTCACGGCCAGAAAAAAAAACACAGAAAAAAAAATAAAATGTTCTTTTATCAAACTTTAGTGCATAATTATGCCAGTAAAAAAAAACCCAAACTCAGGTAAATATTATAGTATAAGAAGGAAAGAGTTACCTGATTCATATTTTAATTATATGAAGTATTCTTTAAAAGGGGGAAACTATCCACATGTATTTATCTTTTGTAGTAAAGCATAACAAATTAATTTCTGTTTTCCAGGTGTAACCCCTGCAAACCTGTGAATGGCTTTTTGGAAATTTGTTTTTGCATATTTCTGTGTACTGGGCACTTTGCTCAAATTTGTCTATCTTTACTCATCATTGATTGAAAAGCACCTTTTCTTAATTTTAGCTTCAAAAGCTTTTCCCATGCACTGACAGATGCACAAATAGGAAAGGGGTAGAGTTTAGTAGGGATTCACACAAATTTTACTTTTCACAATACATTTCAAATTTCTTGGAGAAAATGTATTGAAACTTATTCAAGACATTGCAATACTGTTTATATTTTTGTTTCATTGAGATTGATCCCAGCAGCTTTCAAAAGCCTTCCCTTTCAAAATCTTTCGTTATCTTCCAAATATCTCTTCTAGAAAATTCATCATGGATATTTTTTCTGTGTTTATAAAAACTTCTAAAGTTTTTTTTTTTCTTTATCAAAAAGCAGGTAAAACAATGGCAGGATGAGAGTAAACATTGATGGTACTTCCTCCCCACATTGACCACCTCCTTAAGTTGACCTAATTTTCATAGACCAGACATGCACCACTTGTACATATCAGTACAATAGGCCCAGTTCCTTATGTTGACCACCTCTGTATGTTGGCCAGTTGGTTACAGTCTTCGGGTGGTCAACTTATAGAGGTTCTACTGTATTTGCTCCATTCTTTTAGAACAAGTGTCCACATGTGGCTTCTGGGTCCTTGAGTATAGCCTTTTGACTGAATCTAAATTTTATAAAACAAATCCTTTATTTATTTATTTTTTTTTTTTGAGACAGAGTTTCACTATGTCACCCCTGGTAGAGTGAGGTGGCATCACAGCTCACAGTAACCTCAAACTCTTAGGCTTAAGTGATTCTCTTGCCTCAGCCTCCCAAATAACTGGGACTACAGATGTCTGCTACAACGCCCGGCTATTTTGTTGTTTTAGTTGTTATTGTTGTTTGGCAGGCCCAGGCTGGGTTCAAACCGGCCAGCTCCCGTGTATGTGGCTGGTGCCCTAGCCACTGAGCTACAGGCCCTGAGCCAACGAATCCTTTTAATAAAGGAATTTGTTCTGTGAAGTTTGGAGTTTTTCAAGGGGCCTCAGTTGGGGATCTGGAGAGCTAAATGTGGCCCTGAGGTCTTAGGTTCCTCACCCCTGATATTCAAACATCACCCTTTAAATTTCTTCTGGTCATATAAGTCCACATTTTTTATCATTTCTCTGCATTGTTCTTCTCAATTTAATTTTATCTTCTCTGTAAATCCCACTAAACAAGTAACATGCTTTGCAGGAGCAGGGTTAAAGGTTGTCTTCATGATTTCTGTGCACCAGTTTTAGAGGAAAAATGTCAAATCTCAGTGCTTCCTATATCTTGTTTAAGGCTAATTCCAGTGCCTCCGGATGTTTTGTATCTGATAAACCTCGTCTGAAACTTCATCCAAGAAAACAAAAATATAACTTGGAAAACGAAAAGAACAGAGAGCAAAATCTAAACTGATCCTAACCTCAAAGTTTGGGATTGATTTCTCAACGTTAGTCTTTGTGGCATACACAACTTCATCCCGGCTACTCCCTCTAGTCTGGGAATGATCATTTTATTTGTTATCTGCACTCTGCAGCATTTTTTAACGATGAGGTGAGACTACAAAAAATGAGTAAAATTTTTCCATAGTTCCAAAAGTATCGCATATAAAGAAGCACATCTAAAAAATTTGGCAAAAGTTCTGAGAATGATTTTCAGAAGGCATGAAGGTGGACTTGGATCAATTCCTTTGGTCTTTGTTAAAAAACCACCTTGCACACTGGTCATAGTTGTAGTGTTGTCATTTTCTTGACTATAACAGAGGGTAATGTTTGTCCCATCCATACCCAATTGTTCCAACACATATTTGGTGTATTCAGCACCCATCTCCCCAGAAATAGAAAAGATGCCTCCAAAAGATTGTTTTAACTTGACTGTCTTTAATATGGGCATTATCAGATTACTTCAAATATTTAATAACTGTTTGGAATATTAAGACTTTCATCAAAAAAATTTTCAGTGTATTTTACTTTTTTTAACATTTACCACCATTTTTTTCTTTTAAGACAGATTCTCATTATGTTGCCCTCAGTAGAGTGCTGTACCATCACAGCTCACAGCAACCTCCAACTCTTGGGCTTAAGTGATTCCCCCGCCTCAGCCTCCCTAGTAGCTGGGACTACAGGTACCCGCCACCATGCCCAGCTATTTTCTTGTTGCAGTTGTCATTGTTGTTTCGAACCTGCCAGCCTTGGTGCACGTGACTGGTGCTGTAACCACTGTGCTACAGGCGCCAAGCCCACTATTTCTAATTCAATGCAATTTCCCAGAAGATGTATGAATGAATTTTCAATTTAGGGGGAATATGTATGAAAAAAAATTATCTTCTAAAGATGTTTAATTTTTACAAAATGTCCCTTTGAAACTAGATGGTAATTTATGTCTGTTTCTGCCAGCAACCAAACATTTCTTTTGTTTGCTGATGATCTATCCCCACTATAACCACAGAAAGGTCTTGTTTAGCTAAAACCATAATTAAGTCAAAATGATATTATACAATTTTTCACTTTTTTCTTTTTAATCTATTTTTATTTAATAGACCTTATCAACACTCTTTAGTAGTTTATATTTCCTTGCCAAACTTTTTGATCTTTCTATTTTTTTTTCGATCTTTCTAAATAGGAGAGATGTGATTCAGCTATCTCATGTTTAGGGACCTTTAAGATTTAATTTCTGCTAAATTTGAAAGCCAGTTATCAAGTTGGATGTTCCATTTCTTAAATATCACCTGCAAACAGTTTCTAACAAAAACAAAACAGATTAATTCTTTTAGTAAACAATCTATTTCCTCTGTACTTCATCGGTACTTAGTAGACATTTATGAAACCATGAAGTTGTTAATAAAAACTTATTTCATTCTTTTCTTCTTTCTGTTGAGCAACAGTGATGGGTCCATCTTTATAATGAGAAACTTATTTTCCCTTTTCACCAGGTGCCTGCTCAAGTCTTACACAACTGGTACTGACCAAAAAAAAAAAAGGTTTGAGTTTCTTGATTCACTTTTCAGTTTTAAAGCCAATTAGCTGGCCGGGCACGGTGACTCACACCTGTAATCCCAGTACCCTGGAGGCCAAAGCTGGAGGATGCCTTGAGCTGAAAAGTTCCAGACCAGCCTGAACAGAAGCCAGACATTGTCTCTATTAAAAATAGAAAAATTAGCTGGGAGATGTAGGGGGTACCTGTAGTCCCCATTAGTTGGGAGGCTGAGGTAGAGGAATCCCTTGAATCCAGGAGTCTGAAGTCGCTGTGTGCTAGCCTGAGGCCATGGCACTTTAGCTCAGGCAATAGATTAAAACTCTGTCTCAAAAGAAAAGGAAATTAGCAATTAAAATTTTTAAAAGTAAATTTTAATTTGAAAGGTGTATCTCAAGTAAAACCTATTTCATATAGGAACTAGGTTTGCGCTTACCAAACAAAAATATTTCAACTCATAGTTTGTTCTCTCATTTACTGTTTTAAATTTTAAACATAAATTAAAATTTCAAGTGGTAATGTTGAGTGACAAAATTAAAGTGACTCAAATTCTGCGTCTTCTCTATAACCACTGTGCTGTCATCATTTGTTTTGCAACTCCTGTCCAAACATAAGGATATGCAAGACCATAGAGGGTGAAGATTCCCAGGCCCCCGAGTGAACTTCAACAATTATGTGCCATCAAGAACTTACATGGGAGATGTGACGCCTGTGGCTCAAGCGGCAAAGGCGCCAGCCAAATACAACTGAGCTGGTGGGTTGGGATCCAGCCCGGGCCGCCAAATAACAGATGGCTGCAACCAAAAAATAGCCAGGCACTGTGGCGGGTGCCTGTGGTCCCAGCTACTTGGGAGGCAGAGGCAGGAGAGTCGCTTGAGCCCAGGAGTTAGAGGTTGCTGTGAGCTGTGATGCCACGCCCTTTACCCAGGGTGACAGCTTGAGGCTCTGTCTCAAAAAAAAGAAAGAAAGAAAGAAAGAAAGGACTTACAGGGGCACCTGTGGCTCAGTGAGTAGGGCACCCGCCCCATATACAGAGGGTGGTGGGTTCTAACCAGGCCCTGGCCAGACTGCAACAAAAAATAGCTGGGTGCTGTGGTGGGCACCTGTAGCGCTAGCTACTTGGGAGGCTGAGGCAAGAGAATCGCCTAAGCCCAGTGATACCGGACAAGTGGCGCCCCAGCCAGCTCAGTTATGCATTTTGTTCCACTGTGACACCTCAGAATGCTGACATTGGAGAGAACTCACGTGTCATGGAAATGTGTGCTCCCTTCTGCACACTCTGGACTGGGTTCTTAATGAAACAGGACACACTTCCTCCTGAACTTCCATACACTGGGATAGACGATTTCACAAGAACCAGGCCATTTTCATTTGTTGTCATTGTCTCAGGATCTGCTGCCTCCGTCTGGGCGGTGTTGGCGGCAGCCGGCAGAGGAGCCAGCAAGCTGGAGCGTAGGCAAGCGGGGGAGCTTCCCTCCCGCAGCAGAGGCTCCAGTAGCCAAAAGAACCTGACAGGAGGCTAAGGCGCCAGCCACGTACACCTAAGGTGGCGGGTTCCACTCCCCAGCCCGGACCCGCCAAACAACAATGACGGCTGCAACCAAAAAATAGCCGGGCGTTGTGGCGGGCGCCTGTGGTCCCAGCTACTTGGGAGGCGGAGGCAAGAGACTGGCTTAAGCCCAGGAGTTGGAGGTTGCTGTGAGCTGTAATGCCACTGCACTCTACCCAGGGGGACAGCTTGAGGCTCTGTCTCAAAAAAAAAAAAAACCTGTCAGGAGCCGGAAGACACTGGCGCTGTGCTGTCTCCTCACAGGGACTTCTGGAGATTCCTCCCGCGCATCCCTGATTGGTCTGTTTTCAAAACCTACTCATGATTGGTCTATTTTCAAGACCCAAAAGCTGATTGGACAAATGCCTCTATATAAGCCAGATCTCAAGAGAACTAGTGAAAGAGCCAAGGTTTGGCTCTATAACGCTTGGATCTTGCTCTATGTTATTTGCCCCTTTGAAAGCGCTGTAAAGACTTACAAGGAGGTTTGCCCCTTTGTAAGAGCTGTAACATTTATATTACTACAGGTTCTGCTCTGCAAAGAAGTTTGGTTCCTTATGAGAGCTATAATACTCGTATTATAAAACCTATCCTACTACTGCTACTACTCTACAAGGAGGTTTGGTTTCTTGTGAGCCATAACACTTATAAGACCTATCTTACTGCTGATCCTGCTCCTCGAAGAAGTTTGGTTCTTTGTAAGACCTGTAACACTTATACCTGTTGAATAAAACCTATCCTGTGGTCGGGCGCTTCATTCTTTGAACCGCCGAGACCAAGAGCCTAGAAATTCAGTATCAAAAATCCGGTATCACCAGGAGTTGGAGGTTGCTGTGAGCTGTGATGACATGGCACTCTACCGAGGGCAATAAAGTGAGACTCTGTCTCAAAAAAAAAAAAAAAGAACTTACATGAATGGTTTAATAAGCTGGGGTATACATATATCATGGAGACTTTGCTCCTTTTGTATTTATCTGGATGGATTTGGAGAACATTCTCCTTAGTAAAGTATCTCAGGAATGAAAAAGCAAGCATCCTATGTACTTAACACTAATTTGAAACCAGTCTATGAACTACAGGCCCACAGGAAAGAAAACAATCAAATTCAAAAAGGGAATGGGGGAGAAGGGATTTGCATACAAGGTAGGGGTATATGGCTCACCTCCTGGTGAAGGATTCATTTACAACTCAGAATTTACCTTACAAATGCGAACAATGTAACCTAATTGTATATACCCTCCTGTGAATTCCAAATTAAAAAAAGAAAAGAAATAGAATTTACTCTCCAAACAAATCCATCTGGCTGAGCTCTCTGTTGGGATAACTTTGCAACTAATTCTCCAGATTACCCACTATGCAATATTTACTAAAGGATAAGTAACTGAAATGTGCTAACTTGAATCCAAAATATATTATTAAAACTCAGCAGTAGGGCAGTGTGGGTGGCTCAAAGGAGTAGGGCCCCACCCCCATATATTGGAAGTGGTAGGTTCAAACCCGCCCCTGGCCAAAAAAAAAAAAAAAAAGTCTGGGCAGTAATCACAGCAAGTGTTTAAAACTTAGACCAAGAAACGATTAAAGGAAGGAATATTTTGTCACGGACCAGAGCCTGATAGAAATCAAAAGGAGGCTGGTTTTTAGGTGATTTCAATATTGGTTTTGAATTGTCCATTGACAATACCCCTTTATTTCTTGCACCCAGGACAACTCCCACCACCAGGATGCTTTAAGCATTCTTTTATAGACCTTGGTGGCACAGGTCAAGATTAGCCAGGGTGACTGAGTACTGGGTCTCCCAGTCTCAACAGGTCCCAACCAAAACCCCTCATAACCCCAGACCCCACCTCTGCCCTGATCACTGCCCATCTCACCTTCCTCCCTCTGTCAAAGTCATTGCTATTCTTTCACTCACCAAGATCTGAAAGTTTGTGTTTACCATCAGCTTATTCTTCTCTTTCATCCCCACATCCAGGAATATGCAACTCCTACCAGTTTTTACTTTGAAATCATCTTATAACGTTCAAAATCCAAGCATGTAGCGCTCCATCTCTGTGTTTATTTAAGAGCTTCCCAGGTGGACTCCTAGAATCCAATTTTCCTTTTTTCTAAAGTTAATTTATTATTCTACTGAGGCTGATCTTGCTTAATGCTGCTTTTATCTCAAAACATTCAATAGCAAACTTTTTCCTGTCACACCAAGTGGGAAACTGACCTGTTTTATTTCAAGGTCCTTCAAAGTAAGACTCCACCCACTTACTGGTATCGCTGACAATCCTACAACTTTTACTGGGCCAAGTCAATGTTCCAACCCAAACTTGTTTTCCTCATTCCTGCCCTCAGGCATGTCTCACCCTTCTTCCCTTGCCTAGGACAACCTTCCCTCACCCAGACACCCCCTTCTCTTTGCAAAGATCTCTCCTGGTGCGTCAACCTAGAACAAGCTACATCATCTCTCATTTAGTTAAAAAAAAAAAATGGCAGCAGTAAGGCAGATCTTCTAGACTCCATGCTGTCTTGAGCATCTATGCTAGTCTTCCACACACCCTTCCAGACCCACTGTTCTCACTTCCCCACCCAGCTCTGAGCCCCAGGAGCCTGACATGTAGGAACCAGCACCTCAGTAGATGCTTAGTCTCTGGCTTCTGGTTGGAGATCTTTGCCCCCAACTCCTTTTCTGCGTGATTGCCCTGGGCTGGGTGGTATCTCTTAACCGAAGGTCATCATTCTTTTCAAGGTGGCCTTTTCTACATGAATGTTCTTCTGAACCTAGAGATCACTCCTTTCCAAAATCCTTCCAGCCTGCAGTTGGCAACAGTTCTGTTGCCACTAGCCCAGAGGGATCAGATTATTCCCTGTGCTTCCCCTACCACGCACTCTCTAGATAGAATGGCTTTGTGAATAGGTTTTTCCAAAATTGCCCTACTTTGAATGCCCCGTATCTTTTCTCTTGGAATTCTGTATCAGTTACTATTTACTCAACTTCTCAGACACACCTGATCCCACCTGTCTCCTGTCTCTCCTGGTTTCTTACTCACAGAGACCCCCTGCCTACCTCCACCCATGGTCACAGTGGTCACCACATCCCCAGGGGGTACTGTCAGCCCCCTGGTCTCCACTAAAGGGAATGGCTGGTCCAAACATGGCCTCTATTACTTCTGCTCCAGTGGGAGTCACAGCACCTCTGATGCCCAGGCTGGACGTCACCCAGGAAGCTCTAGTCCCTGCTCACTTGTGGCTTTGCATGGAGTGCCACACTATAGCTTATGCAAACTGCCTCCAAGGTGCCTGGAGACACCACCCAGAAGGGCAGGAAGGTGAACACTCATGGGCTAAGCTTGACCAATGAGAAGCATGCGATGGGAGGGGCAGAAAGGATATGTTCCCCTCGATGGGCTGTTTTGGAACACTGTGTTCTGTGCAGCCTCTCAAAGGCACCCCACGTGACAAAGCAACAGCCGTGTGGTTCCCCGAAGCCAGTTCTGCAGCACCTCTGCTTTTGCTTTTCCAGCGCTCTCTCCCTTCTTCCTTCTCTTTCCCGTCACTCTCAGGACTCTGAACCGTATCTTCCATAAAACACTGACCTCCGTTTTCTAGGGAGCCCAGAAAGACCCTAACTGTTGCAGATTCCTTCCTGATCCGAGAGTTATGTCAGCTCTCACTGCTTCACGGATACTCCTCTGCGTTATATCCATTCAGTAGCCTGCACCACACAGTTCTATCCTAAATCACACCAGACATGCTGGTTGCCCTTTTTGTAAGTCTTCATCTTATTGTCCAGCCAGATTGTTGTATCTCCATGAGTGAAGACCACATTCCATGCAGTTCTGTTTGTATTAAAGAAGATGTTCTCCAGTAGCAAATGTTATAATAATTCAAGTAACTTCATTTCTAGGAATAATGAAAGAGTCATAGAATTCGGATTCTCACCTCAAGAAGCTTTGGTAGGAAATTTCTTTCTCCTCTCCCTTCCAGCAATGGAGTGAAATGGTAGAACCCTAATGGGAGGGGCATGAGTTTTGGAATCAGATGGAGCCAGGTTCAATTCTCAGGTCCACTGAGTGCTAGTGGCATGTCCTCAGATCACTCCCCCAAGCTCTCAGGGTCTCAGTGCCCTTGTTTGCTAATTTAGACAAGAGGGACTGCCACAAGAAGTCAGTCACAAGTCAGTCACAAGAAGGCATGCAATAAATATCAGCCTCTGTTTGCTGTGTGGTGGTTCTCTTGCTTGACAGCAAGAGAACTTGACACTGGTCCCAGCCATGATTTGACTGCTTCTGGTTGAACAGACTTAGTGAGTCCTGCGTACAGTCTGAAGGAGACAGGTCTGACCACGCAGACCTCTTCCTTCTGAGCCCCAATCTCCAGAGCAAACGACAAAAGAGACCAACACCCCCTCCCCAACAATCTGCCAGCTCCAGAGTGAGGTTAATTTGAAAGAACTTTGTACTTTGTATGTTCAGCTTCGCTTTCCTAAATTCACAGTTTACTATGATTTTCTCCACCCTAAACAGTCATAGTGATGCCAGCATACAGTGCGATTTACATAAGAAGGGGTTTGTGTCCCATAAAGTGAGCTCCCTGGAATATGACTCTGTATCTACCCATAACTGCCCACCATGGCTCTGGAGCACACGGCTGGCATAGCAACAATCGATCTCATTGTTAACTTAAATGAGCAGCTCATAACTTAATTTTTTTGCAGTCAACACCATCAATTCTTTACTATCACCTTGATTTTGTCTCCTTGCCAAGAATCTCTCCTTCCCTCTCCTTTCCCCCAGAGCTTATTATTATCCACTGATAACGTAACTCACGGCATCAACTTAAGTCAGGTTCCCATCTTTTCTATCAAGAAACATCTATCAATTTTCCACACTCAAAAGCTAATGTAAGGATAAACTTCGGCTCTGGGATTTCCCAGGCCATCGACACCCCAAAAGGAAATAGTAAACAGCAAACAGTAGTTTGGTCTAGGGGCCAAATCCTGAGGTTAGAAGTCAAGGACTTCACATCCCTCTTCTGGAAACGGTTCAATGTGGACCCTAGGCACATCGACAAATTTATTGCCGTTCAATTTCTCCTCCTGAACAATGAATCAGTATCTGGAAGAAAGTGGAAAGGCCATCTTGTTCTACCACCTCTCAATTTCTGCAGGAAGAAAGAAATACCAAATGAGAACCTCCCGTCTCGGGGCAGAAATGGTTTTCTCTACAAAGTAGGGCTCATGCTAAGGGATTGCTCTTATGAAAGGCAGTTTCCTCCTGTAGTCCTTAGGAAATATTCTGTCAAAAAAACAAAAAGATGTTTTTGTTTAATCTATACATGTTTAAAACCATGTATAGATTACGCTACCATGTGTACTTTGTTGTTGTTTAAAGAAGGGTGTTATGTAATCACATATGTTTGTGGGTATACCGACGATCTTGGCTCGCAGCAACTGGAGCGTGGCACTGGGGAATAAGGGGTGGGGGGGCATCCAGAGAGAGAGGAAGAGGGTGAGGAGCCCAACAAGAATGGCACGTGCCAGATCTTTTCTGTTCTGGCTGGCTGGCTAGCCCCCAAAATGGAACTCTTGATTTCGGTGAGAAAATCTGAGTTAATGATCTTGTTCTTGCTCTTTCTTTTCTAAGTAATTTAATTAAGATAGAAACAATTGGTGCTTTCTTGCTCGATGGGCCTGGCAAGGACTCAGAAATAAGTCCACACAAGGAGAGCTGTGAGAGATAGGGGGAGCCTTTTAGGCTGTGAGGAAGCTCTTAGCTCTCTGTCCTATTAGGGGCAAAACTTCGGCAAGATGCAAATTTCCGATTGGAAGAAACACCTAAGCAGGTAGGTAGAGGGGAGCCATGCATGTCTGCGGAGGTTAAGCCATTTCCTTTTCACGGAAGCCCAGGAGTTGGCAAAGCACCTCCCTGTTGCCAGCTGTTGTCATCCTGGGGCTCTCTCCGTTCACCCTGTGGATTCGCCACCCCACACATCCTCAAAAAGCAGGACTGAACCAGAAGTCAGCTTCACGCCTAGCTCTAAGCTTTCTTGAGTTCCATTTTGGAATTGTAGAAAATATCCTTTTGCTGGAAATATCCTTTTTCCTTCTCATCTCCCTTGATCCCTTGCAAGCCTATGAATTAGGCTGAAAAGGGTCAAGTCTATTACAATTTATAAGTGGACCCCTATGGAGATGTGTTCCAATAAAATGCTCTGGAATTCTCCATTCACATGGGAAAGATGAAGCTGAATTATATTTAGCTCCATAGAGAGAACATTTAACATTAATGAATTGAAAAAAATGATCATAAGAGCCACATGGTAGAGGGCAATGCCATATCTCTTCTGATCTTGAGTGCTATTCGTATAATGATACGATTACTAGGCCTACTCAGGGCATCTCCACATAGAGTGGACGCTGCGCTCTTAGCCAATGACTCATTGATTGTAATTTCCAGTTGGCCTCTCTTGTACAGTCCGAGAGAATGAACAGGATCTCATTAAACCAGCTGTTGCACTCCAGGCAGCCAAAGAGCAAGCTCTTATCACCTCTGGTTCTATAATAGGTGGTGAAGCAGATGTCTCAGAATTGGCCAAGTCCTCACAAGTGATTCCCGTACTGAAAATAAAGGCAGCACACCCTCTGATCTTATGTGTGCTAGCTATGAATGGTCATCTCTCAGACTGACACAACAGACTTCCCCTACCAAGGCCAAACATGGGTAATGTGGGAGGAAATCTGTAGTTCAAGTTTCAGCTCTTGAAGATGCAGCTCTTGGGGCTGAGGACCTTTGCTCAGCAGAGTAGAAACATGACTCTCTCTCCACTCACATCTGCACAAACTCCCCAGAGAGAGCTGAGCACAAACCCCAATAAGGGTGTGTACAGATTAGTATAAAAATGCTTGGTAAGTGGTGGCTACTTTGCATGGCTCCTCTCTCCAGCCAAAGCAAGCTTTTGAAACCTGATGTTGGTGTCCAAACCATATTATTGTAATCAACGTTTTCTTAGGTATTGGAGATCCGATTGAGATTTAAAAGCCAGCTCATACACAAAAGGTATGCTTTGGGCCATAAACGCTGGTTCAAAAATCTTTCTGGAGACACCTGGGGATGCCAATGAAAGCAAAGAAACTTTTCACAATTCCAACAATTCCAAAATGGAACATCCTTCCTTTCAGCCAGGACTAGAAAAGTAAGGGGGCTAGGACCTTCTCTTACTTGTGTCCCTGTAGGGCCTCACATGATTCTGTGCCCAGAGTGGTGCCATAAATCTTCAACTCTCCATTAATAGGCCTCCTCTCCTGGCTGGGCACAAGTCCTCCTGGCTTTACTCCTAACCATACTGCAGACCTATAGGGGGAAAAAATCCTCTGGGTCATCCAGAAAGCACAAACTTTCATATTGAGTTACACACCATAGAAATCTACTGTCAATAACAGACAGTGAGCTTCCATCAGGGAGAACCCCTGGGGGACTGACGGAGTCAATTTTAAGTCCCACTGTGTCACTCAGTGACAGGACAGACATCAGCTGGAGGTGCAGAGAGGCACTGGCTGGTCCTCAGGTGGGAGCCATCTCTCCAAGCGTGGGGAAATTCCCACTAGAACCAGCGGATTCCTGGTAGTCAGTCTTCATCCTCTGTTTCTGATTATTCTACAAACCTCAAAGCAAATACAGGGGAAAAGTGAAGATTAGAAGGTGAGGCTGTCACGGTGGCCTCTTGACCTCCAGCAAACAGGTTCATTCTTCTTCCTGTCTATCTTTTTTTTTTTTTGAGATGGAGCCTCAAGCTGTCCCCCTGGGTAGAGTGCCATGACATCATGCTCACAGCAACCTCCAACTCCTGGGCTCAAGCGAGTCTCCTGCCTCAGCCTCCCAAGTAGCTGGGACTA